>JAUZNJ010075866.1:0-24875 GCA_034780135.1 Jordanella pulchra
TGTCTTTGTGAAGTGCCATGAGATGACATGTGTTGTGATTTGGCGCTATATAAATAAACTGAATTGAATTGAATTGGAATCACTCCCTTTAGTCGCACCGCCTCAGTAACCGCACCCACAGTGCACCGTGCACATTACTTAACGAATTTGGTTCCTTGTGGTGCCATCCCCATAGCCGCACTGTATTTAGCATGAAATCTTAAAGATGTTGAATGAACAGAACAAGAAAAGCAAGTGCTGGAAAAATTCTAAAATCAAGCAAAACACAAGACCAAAGTCCTCCAAGTTATTAACCTGGCAAGCTAAGTTTAATAGTACACATTATTAATCAGAATAGCTTCCATAGAATATGTTTGAAGGAATGAGGGAAGTTCAATAGAACCTTTTGAGTTGATTGGGCAAGTGCCCGCCTACAAAAGTTTTGTTTTAGCCAATCACGGTAACAAATGTAATAGCAGCAGACTCCATGAGAAACCAAGTCAACTTTTACATTATTGCTGTTACTCTTTAAAATATAAAATCGTGGACTCCAACAAAACATATTTGATAGCAGCAAGTATGAGTACGTCCTCCTGCGCTGCTATGCTTATTCTAGTTAGGCTAAGAGCTTGTTACCTACATGTCCTGCCTCAAACTGTAAAACTGCAGCATTGCTGTTTTGGGCCAGTTTCCAGCTGGTGAACTCAACACTTTAACATTGTTTTGGAATAAATCTTTTAAACCTTTCATCTGCCTCCTGTGAGTATTTTGCATGTGGGTTAGAGTCATCCCAAAAAACATGAAAATGTGACGACATTGAGGTTTGGGACATTTCTGACACCATGTTTGGTGGTTTTCTACATGTGGCTTTTGTAGCAGCTGTGAGACTTTTCTGTTGATTCAGTATCAACTCAGACAAAAGAGATTCATGGTTGCACAGCAAACATTCAATATGCTTGTTGTCTTTACTTAGCATTTCTACTAAAATTAAAATTGTCCACTTTATTTTATTTAATGAGCTTTAACAAGAACCCTCCTTGCTCAACTCTTGATCATCAAACATGAGCTTATGGTAGTTTTTCATTTGCATATATTTATTTTACTCTGTGAACATTAAAATAATTTTGGAATTGTATGTTATTTCTTCTTCTAACCAGAACCAGTTTAACCTTGTCTATGAATAGTGTACAAAGTACACAGCTACATGTAGACAAAATCTTAGAGGGCGTATGTCAACCTGGGATATAGGCTAACTAATAGCTTCGGGATATTAGCGGGTCAAAGAGAAGACATGTTTTCACATGTAGGGAGCTGAACTATAAATAAACCAACAGCTATTCATGTTTTGCCTTGGTAATCTGCACAATTAATTTGTCAGAGTTAATAGAAGGAATATTGATTCAGCTGCTAATGAAGTTATCATAGTCGCTGCATAAACCTTTCTTTTCTGTATGTTGAAATCTGAGCTGTACAGTTATGTTTCCTTACCTAATGTTAATTTCTTTGGCATGGAAGTAAGAACACAAACAGAAAGGAATAAAGGAAAGAGAAAAACTTAGGTTTGAAGGCTTCTCTCAACATAATTCACATGCTTTGGAGTTGAGTCAAAGTCTTTCCAGGATGAACTGATGAGCGACTGCCTCAGGCAGCGCAAGGCAAAGGATTACAAGGAGGAAGCATCATGGAACATCAAGATCTTTCCTGGGATTTATAATTAAAAGATTGGGGAAAAACTGACTTAAAAAAAGTCCCAATGGAAAGAGATGGACTGTGTGTGAGACAGCCTGCTGACGAATACAGGAAGAGGTTTAACCACTTGGTTGATGTAGTCTAGTACCAAAATGACAGAATTCATCATCAGATACGGTATAGAAGATGCAAGCTCCAGATGTAACAGAGTTATATACAGATTTATTTTAGGCGTTTAGGTACCGTATCTGGTGCCAGTCTTCAGTATTGTCTTTGGCAATCGGTCATCTGTGATGTATAGTTTTGATAGGGAGGAAGCCAAATTACCTAGGTGAGCAAGAGAACATCCAATCAAAACATATACAGCAGGCCCCAAATCCAGCTCTGGTGAAACTTGATCTTTCCTGCTCATTCCTAAACTCCTACTGCAGCAATTTGGATCAACTGGCAGGAACTCCAATGTGGGATATGTGGAAAAATAAAAATATGAAGGACTAATTAATCAGCTAATCATTTGGTATTTCTGATGGATTTAAGCACAGAGTCCAGCAAAACATCTTCATTATTATTTAGGTTCACAAGAAAGATTTTATTTACTTCAAGAACATTTTAGTAATTACATGTCTAAGTTACTGTCATAGGTTGTGATAGACTCTTTTAAGCCTATTACTGGAAACCACTAGGACAAGGACAAGTTGATCATAGACATGTGTATAATTGTTACTTGCTTAAGTGTTTGAGACGTTCGTTAAGAAAATATGCTCCAAAATAAAAGGAATAGAAGTTTGTCAAATGGCAGGAAGATAATAAAGTATCTTAGCCTTTTGATAAAATTCATGTTTTATTTTTAACTTTGATTGTTGTGTTTTCATGTCTTTTGTTTCTTTAGAGCTAATAAATAAATACAAATCTAGGTGTCTTATATGTAACATATGTTCCTCTTTAATGATATCCTCTTTGTTTGATAAATTCTGTACGAATGTTAAAGAAAGACAACATGTGTCATTGGTAATAGATAAGAGTTAGAAGTGTGAGAGAATGTATCAGAACATGTCCGCAGCCATCCTGATGTTTTTCTGTGGACCTACCTACCCTGGAGTGATGACCTAGTGGTCAGAGAAGGGCGCTGACATGCTCAGAACGCTGCAAGTTCCGTGGTTTGAATACCAAATTACCACTCATGTCGCTGAACAAGACCCTAAGCCACAGAATGTTTTGTGGAGCTAAATAATAGGAATAAACTGCTCCCCAAGAGGACTGGTAAAATACTCAGGGCACAATGGGTTGCAGTGCAAATGTTCTAATAAAATAAGATAGTCATCATAATGTTATGGTTTTAAAACTGAGGAGTAATAAAATGCCCTAGTTAGTTTTCAGGCTTTGGGCTTCAGCTCTTCCTTAATATTTCTAAGTATCGGACAAAGCCAAAGCAGAAGCTGACAAATTTAGGTTTAGGAAAAGGAGGTGAATAGACCTTCACTATTTGTCCATAATACATGGGAGTTTTGAGGTTAGATGAACTGAATAAAATCTGGTCTTGGTATTTCAGGTCTAGGTTTTTATTGGATGGTGTGGCTTATGAAATGAAAAGGGGGTTCAATTGTTTTGTTTATTTGTTGATCCCTTTTGGAGTGTAGTCTCTTCTGTTGATGAGTGTTAGAGGTTTTTTTTTTAAACCCAGTTTTTAAAAGTTATATTTTTACCTCATGTTTCCTTCCAAGTTTCTGCCACTGTTTTTGGAAGTTCTGCAATTTGCATTTGAATATTTTGCTGTTTTAATTTACCCAATATTGACTATTGATACTACTGAAAATTAGTAGACACTACTGCATGGGCCTTAGTTACAAAATTTGTGTTTCCCATTTGGAAAACTTTCTGGCACACGACACACTTAAATGTTAATTTTACTTCTTGTTACTCAGTGCATGCTGTCACCAAAGAATAAAAGTTTAAATCAAACTAAGGGTTGAACTCGAGTTAGGTAATGGAAATAATTAGGGACCTCATTTTTTGGAGCTGGTGCATGCTGGGGTGTGTTTGTGTGTCTGTGTGTCTGCAAAACCTCCTGCAAGAGATGCTGTTTTGCACATGTTGGCCACAGTCACATTAGGACAAAAACTTCACATGTGTCCCACATGCATCGGCATAATCATCCTGTTTACTTGCTTTAAGATGCAGCAGTGTCCCCGGCTTCCAGCTCTTACTCATAGCTTTGACATTTTTTAATAGGAAACCAAATGAGATCTAGCTCAGTAGAGACTTTTGCACTGACAATAGAGCATTGATGCTAGTGCTGTGCTGCTCCTACCCTCTCACTCCCTTTGCGACTGTAGGTGCTGACAGACTGATGGGCAGCCATTGTTCCACATCTGAATCGAAGGAAGGCAAACTGCGGCCTCTCCCTTGCTCTTTTGCTTCCCTCTTTTACTTTACAGCCCAATGCTCTTGATCTCTCTCTTTACCACTTCCTTGTTTTAACTATCTCCTGTTTTTTAAATGTACTTTTTATTTTTATTTCACTGATCTTCTCCATTTCTGGCCTACTCATCTCCTGCTAATTCCCCCTTTGTGACCTCCTCTCCCTCTCCTTGCTTCCTGTTTCTTCCTTCACCTTCTGTTTATCTATTATTCATACTGTTTCCACACTATACCATACATACCAATCTATTCAGGTTTGAGGTACCATAGATAACTTAGTAGGTCACATTTTCTGCTCTTTGATAAAATTACTTGATGCCTGATCTAATTTATAAGAACTGTCCTCAATTCAAAAAACAATGCTCTATGAGTCTTTTGTTTTTTTTGTATCAATTTCATATGTCTGCATATATGTTTTTGTCCCAACTTTTTACACCCGAAATGAGCCAAGAAAATGTATTTTCAAAGTTTCAAGGTGAAGTTTCCTTGCTGTGAAACTTATCTAACAAGATTTTTTCCCCACAGCTGTCAAACCAATACTTTTTTCCAGCACTGCATCATGATCAAGGTTTTATCAAAATTACATTCTAGTATGAAATTAATTATTAATGCAACTTAGCTGTGTTCTGTTTGCCCTCCTTCACTCAAACATGTAATGTTGAATTATAATAGGGTTTTCAAAAAAACTTCAGGTAGAAAAATACATCAGTATGTGGATTAAAATGTGTGGTGGGATAATGGTTGTCTTTGCGCTTCAACACCATTTCCTAAAATTCTTATCACCAGAATTAAAAATTCCACAGAATCTTTAGAACAAGGTTTCTCAACTCTAGTTCTTGAAGTTCATTGTCCTAAACTGTTTAGTCATGCCTCTGCCTCCACATAGCTGAATCAAAAGGCTAAATCATCTTGTTATTATGCAGCCGAGGGATCAATCTGAATCTGGTCGGGGGGAAAACTCAAACATCTTTCCTATCCACAAAGGTACAAATTCTGTTCTTTAGTTCAATAAAAAAAGAGAGATGTTAGTCCAGCTTAAACGGATTAAATAATAGAGTCTACAGGTAGCACCACCAGTGCAATCATATTTATTTTGCTTCAGGCATACACATTACTGCCTTTTATTGTTTTGAAACATATATGCATTTGAGGCAAATGCATTTATTTGCTTCTTGCAAGATGTACTTTTGAGAGCTTGTGGATTTCAAATTCTTGCAACAACCTATCTTGTTGGCAAGGTAACGGAACAGGAGCCAGGAGCTACAGTGAGCCCAAGTCAGTCAGCCATGTTCTCCACAGTTCTGATAATGACCTAATTATCCGAATCAGGTGTGCTGAAGCACAGACATGTCTAAAAGTTGCAGGACATGTGACTCGGAGGTACATTAACAGAATAGATGAACCTTCCTCTAGGATGGCCCTGGGGACTCTCTGGTAGCCTGATGCTAGTGTAAAAAAACTGGACTAATTTCAATTGTTTTTTTGTTGGTTTATTACACAGTTTATTGAACTACTATGGCACCTTTTAGATATTTTTTTCCACATGAGAAATAAATGAAGTTCACATTTTGAACACTTTCTTCTTTCATCTCAAGTAAAAACCTTTTCCAGACTTTCAACTTAAAAACATTCTTCTCAAATTTAGATTGATTTGTTAAATGCAGAGGCTAATTTTAATCCATCTGTGACAAATCAGATTAAAATCCCATATTTGGTGTGATTCAGATAAAAGTAAAACTGACACATCAATGACTGGTAATTGCTACAGCTCCAAAACATTTTTAATGTGCATTTACCATTATTAACAACACTCAGCATCTACAGTACTTCAAATCCTCAGAGAAGGCAGTGCTTAGCTAATCAATACAGCCGCAGAGGAAAACTGAAGAGCAAAAATTTGTAAAAAAATATAGATATAAACTGCTGCCTGTAAAAGCAAGCCTGGAAGTTTCATGACCAATTAGTAAAAAGTGGAATTATCTATTTAATATATTGATTCAGACTCGTGGTAATGCCAGGACAGACAAACCTGACCTCATTATAAAACAAATTAAAAATGCTTTACACAGTTATCTTGTGGAAGCATATTTGTCCAGCGTTGAAGAAAGAGAAAAAGTTGTCTTATTTTATCCTCTACGTGATTTCTTAGATTTCTAGTTATGCTGTAACATGTAAGTAATTTTTACCTTTAACTTTCTCCACTTACATCACCAGCACTTAACATGTATAGATGGAGTGCATATAGGCCTACAAAATAGGACATAATTATAAACTAAAGGAAAAAGGGATACATGATTTTAAAAGTTTCAAAAGCCTGATTGAATCCAAGTGGCACCAATTACTTTCATGGGTCCCCCAAAAATATAGTATTACTGAAGCATACTATGACTGCTGCTGTTTGGTGCTTCAGCAGCATGGTGGAGCATATCAGCATTATAAAACTTGAGCAGTGCACCATAAAGGCCATATACTTTCTCCCACAGAATATTACACAACGCTTAAGCACTAACGGTATTACATAAAGATAAAACAATACATACAAAGAAAACATAATAAATATAGTTTGAACTCCCTGACAAATACTTGTAAAACCTGAATCAAAAGTTAAGTGTTTTTCTTGCTATTTTATGCCAAAATGATGAGTGGAATAACTTGTTTATGTAGTGGTTCAGTTTATTTACAAGAACTCTGAGACACTAAACTGAGGAATGAAGCCCATACTTTAAACGAAAGATGCAAGTAGGGTGAGCGATAATTTTCTGTTTTTTTGGGTTTTTTTTTCTGAAACAAAAAAACAAAAAACCAGGGGTCCTCCCATCCAGTCATTTGGACATGGTTTACCACCAGTTTTTTTGTTTAGTTTTTTGCAAACCTTCATCACAGTAGGTGTTAAAATCTAACTGAATATAATGAAAAAGCATAACCCTCCCCCCAGATAAAAATTGGAAAACTTCAACCAAATTTAGCTGCGCCATAAAACACTGATACACAGAGCCAAGTGTGGGGATGAGCGGGGGGGGGGTTAGCGAGGTGTGGTCAGGACACGGGAATGTGACAGTGAACTTGATATGACTAAATAATGTAAGTACCTTAAATAAAATACTATGCTGACAAATAGATAATAAAATGCTCACCTGCAAAATGTTATTTATCACGGCTCACAGTTCCAACTCATGATTTGCTCCACTGGTGTGTGTCCGAGTGAAATTTTATGATGCATTATATTTGCACTTGAAAGTTGGAATACCATGTAGAAGAGTGTTTTTGTCATTTTTTTCAAACATATTCTACTGTATACTAACAATACACAATACAACTGTCCACAAACTTGAAACTGACCTGCTGCTAATGACACTACCCATCCTTTGAAAAGCCCCAAGCTTTTGAGTCGCAATGGGAATGGAATTATTAAAAATAATTGGGCTAAAGCTCCTTAAGAAACAATAAAGGAAGACATTTAAGCACTCATGATACAGAAGATCTGAAAAGTATTCAGTGTAGACTTGTTCTAAAGGGCATTAAATCAACATCTTTCCTCAAAAGCTTACATATGATATCTCATTACAACAATATGAAAGAATCATTTTGAGATTCTTGAAAATTTATTGCAAATAGAAGACAAGGAAACCACATTTACCCCAGTATTAAAATTATTTGCTTGATGTGATCCGCCTTTGGCAGAAATAACAGCTTCAAGTATTTGTAAATATGATAGAACAAGCTTAGCACACCTGTTACTGGGCAGTTCGGCTCATTCTCTTTTGCAGTACATCTCAAGCTCCATTGGGTTGGATTAGTGACATCTGAGCGCAGCTGTTTTCAGATCACTCCAAATGTTTAACTGAATTCTGGCTTGGCCACTCTAGGACATTCATAGAATGGGTTTGAAACCCCTCTTTTGAAATTTTGTATGTGTGCTAAGGGGTGTTGTTCTGCTGAACAATCAAATGTTGACCCAGTTTGAGGTCAAGATCCAGGATATCTCTGTACATTGATGCATTTAATTTTCACTCCATCCAGACTAGTCCCCTGGTTCCTGTTACTGAAAAAACATACCCATAATTTAAAGTTGCCTCTGATATGCTTCCCTGAAGGGATAGAGTTGGTCTGGTGATGAGCAGTCCCTGGTTTCCTCCAAACATTATGCAAAGCTTTTAAACCAAAGAGTAAAATCTTTGTCTCATCAGACCAGATCATTTTTATTCTTATGGGGTAAGAGTCCTTCAAGTGCCTTTGGAAAAACTCCAGATAGGCTGCCACAAGCTTTGTATTAGAGACTGACTTTTGTCTCGCCACTCTACAAGGCAAGTACCATGGGTGGATTGCTTGAGAAATGGTGTTCTTCTTAAATGTTATCCTCCCTTTACCGAGGAACACTAGCGCTCTGACAGAGTTTCCATAGAGCTGTTGGTGATTCCCCAGGTTAGACGAGCAATCAGCTGTATGAAGTCCTGGTGGTTCCAGAGTCCTTGCATTTACAAATGATGGATGTGATTATTGAAACCTTAAATTCAATTTAAAATGATCTATTAACCCAAAGGGATATTAAGTGTATTAACCCGTCAGGGTTTCTACAGCAAGTTGTTTTAGATGTTGATGTTGTAGGTAGGTAGGAAAGATCTCCTGTAGTGGTATGTCTTACAGTGGCTCTGGAGAAGCCTCTGTCTGAAGACACTCTGTTGTTTTTTGGCAGTTCCACAAGAAGGATTCTTAGGGTTGTCTATGATGTTGTCTCATTTTATTATATTTTTCCTCTTTAAAGCAGTAGATTTTGTCTATATCCGTCTTTAGATGTGCGACTTAAGACAACACTATGCTGGAGGTGTAGAAAAAATTCATTTGAGTTCATTCTGTATGTTGGGGCTACAACATGCACTTTCAACTATAGGAGTTTATATAGACAGGTGTGTTTATTATCAAGTCAAATCAACTTTTTTTGCAGACTAAATTGAAAGGAGCATAGCACAAGTTCCAGACTTTTTGCAGAACTTTTGGCAGATTTGAGCCTCTGGCTTGTTGGAAGCTTCAGTACGGTAATACTTACCTTCATCTTATTCCATTGCTGATTAGACTCCAGTTTGACCTTTGATCATCACACTAGACCAGAGTTTTCTTTTCCTGTTTTGAGGAATCTTCTGGGATCCAAAGATCCCTTATGGCTGGTAAATTATGTAACTTGAAGAAATCCCATTTATACATTGGGGAATTGTACTGGCATGTATAGAAAAGAAAACTATAAGATTTACTTTTTAACTTGCACAAAGCACCATTAAAACCATTAAAATTTCACCTCTAGGTGGGGATGTTGAGTACTGTCCATAGACCAAAATAAGAGCAAACAAGAGCAAACAACACCTCTTTCTACCTCCATTTCAGCTGCAACTGACCCTGCTCCCCACCCACTGCCGCCTTCTCAACCATTGGTTATTATGTGAATATTTGCAAAATATAACGCAGTACTTTGAAAAGAGGAACATGTCTATTAAAGAAGGTAGTAAGTTATTACTTTCTAATGCTGTCAGAAAGAGAACTTTATTTTGGTATTTTTTTAAATAAAAAAGCATTTCTTTTACACTTTCATAATGGTATATTGTATACATAATTTATATAATATATATGAATTCAATATGATTTAATCTAAAATAACAACCTTCTCATCCTTAGATTAAAACTATAAAATCAGATAGTAAAGAGAAAATAAAGCATTATTGGAAAACCTAGGAAAATGTGTTTTCAGTTACCATTTCTTTTGTGCAGCAAAATCACCTGGGTTGTTCCTTAGAGGACATGGTTCCACTTAGATTTATTAATGCAATATTGAATGCATTGAGTACATATGGTAACAGCTGCCTCCAACAAGGTAATAGAGTCTCAGAGGACAACTTCTCCATACATTCATATTTTCCTGTTGCATTCTGTCATCAGTCCACCGAGGGGTAGTATTGGGTTATAAGTAAGGCCAGAGCAGATTCTTTATGAAGTAGTACAGTCACACTGGGGCAGGCTCTGACACACGACTACTTACAAAGATAACTGGAGAGAATCTGAAAGACTTCCAGGCACACACATGAAGAAACAAAACAATCTCTTCTGCCTCTGACAGCAGCAAGTGACACTTTATGATAACACTGGTCTGAGGGGAAGGAGAATGTTGACTTAACAAAGTGTCTAAGAATGAAAGGTGGAATGTCTCTCTCACTCACAAAAAAGGTCATAGTGGAGCAGCCAGAATAAGCCGACCTCTGTCAGGCTTTCACTGGCACGTCACATGAAAATTTTAGAACTTTTAGAATAAAAGACTAGGATTTTCTCTAAAAAAAGTGGTTGTAACATTATGAAAAACATCTTTTATGTAAATAACTATCCACTTATAACCATGTCTTTACATCCTTATTTTTTTAGTTTTAATTTTATATTCATTGGCTATGTGTCTTCAGTTAATCCTCCTATCCAGTCAATGTGTTTTTTGAGCCCCAAGTACTGTTTTTATATTTACTTCAAATTTAAAATAATTAGATGCAAAAGCAATGATGTTATGTCTACATTCAAATCAAGTCATCTCTCATTCCCTAAATTGTTTATAAATCTATTCAGCTATTTTTTATAAAAAAAAAAAAAAAAAAAATCGAGATTCAGGGCTACTGTTGCAGCACTAGCAGAGATTTCCATAACTGTGGTCAAGTATCAGCAAGTCAGTAATCATTTACTCCACACTAAATATTAACTTCTGACAGAACCAGGCCATAAATACAGCATGTTGTTAAAATTCATCAACAACACTTATGTTTGGTTTCACATTCTGATTTTGTGGCTCTCCGGACAACATTTTAGTAGTTGTCCACTATCTGTTAGATTCAAACACCCAGAAGATGTGGTGACACAAGTTCGACTTACGGCTTGCGTTCTCCTTTAGAGAGTGTAAATGAAAATAACCTCACTGGGCATTACTCTGTAGCTGATATTTTTAAAACTCCCAAAAGGGTATTCTGGTTAAACAGATGATTAAGATCCTGGCTTACTTATACGGATGTATTTTAGCCTTTGTTCAGGTCTTTACTATAATGATTAATACATTTTTAATGGAGATAAATAAACAGCGTTTTAGGGTTATATAAATACAATTCACCATCAAAGTCTGAGTTAGCGAGCTGTACTCTAAGACTATTCCCGAAAAAATGTCAATATAAAAAAATGTATCAAGATACTGTAAATTTAAACTTTAAAATCTATGAGCTATAACCTACATCTTGAAACTTGGATGAAAGTTTTAAATAACTACTGCATGTGCTAAATGTCATAAAAACAAAACATGTTTGTTTATTTTTTTGGTTAAGTTTAATATACAGTTTTACAATTAAAATGTGTCTTAACAACTCTACTTTAAATAAAATATTTAAATGGATATACAGTAATAAGCAACACAAATTTGATAAAATTATGATTTGCAAATTTTGACTTAATATATTTATTTGAAAAGAATATTTGCATCATGTTTTTGAAGTAACAGGTTCAAGGGTGAAACAAAATCTCCCTCAAAGCAGGAACATTTTCAGCTTGCTCTGGAGAATCCAAAAGTTTTCCCAGGCCACAAGAGACATATAATTGCTGCCCTGCCTGTGCTGGGCCCTGCCCAGCTCTATACTGAGCTCCTTCAAATAATGTGGCTTCTCACCCTGTCTCTAAAGCCAACTTCTGCCACCTAACAAAGAAAGGTCACTTCAGTAAAATAAATCAATTTCTCAAAGACATAGGTAAATACAGTATATACATGTAGACATGTGCATTTGGTAAAGAGCTTAAGATTTTATCTCAGCCTTTCCATCTCATCTTCTTTACTAAGCAAACAAAGCATTACTGTTGATGAGACCCCAATCCATACCCATCTTCTACCAACTCTTTTCAAGTTGGGAAAACAGACTTTGCTCCTCTTCACACTCAGCTTTGAATTGCTCCAGGACAAACTGGATGAAGGAACCCAGAGAATCTCCTCTTAAGTTTACTTCTTAAGATCCCATCTAATGAACACAGCAAACAGGATCGTTGACAGAGGCAGCACTGGCAGAGTCTTGGGAGCCACATCTACAGCAGATTCAGGATTCTTTTCACCCTCATTAGAACATGTGAGTTAGGAATGTGAAGGGTTAGTGTTAGTGTTTCCAGCTCACCCTTACCAATTATTACCTTTACTAGGACTTACTGGCAGTGGTCACATATGGGTACTTCATATGCCACTTTTAACAATGTTCAAGAGAATGTATATTCAGATGTATTAATATGACCAGTACTCTAACACTTTCTGCATTTCAGTTTAGTCTCACCACACATTTGGGGTCGTGATGATTAATTATTTTAGTTTAGCAGCACTGCTTTGGAAGCAGACATTTAGGATATGCACCTATAAGAAAATATACAAAAAAAAAAAAAAAAATGAAGCAGATATTACTCAATTCCAATCCTAGTCTTAAGATAGGTATTCTATATGATGGTGTTTTACTACATGAGTAAAGGGACTGATGTATAGAATCACAACCTTGATGACTTGGTTTTCATCACCTAAGAAAAACCTTCATATTATCAAGATCTTAATATAATAATATTAAATAAAACAAAATGCTTTGCAATTTGATGCTCTTTTTAATGACATGTCAATTAAATCAAGCTGATCTTCTTTTTGCTTTGTTACATTTTCAGATTAACGCATTTCATATAATAAACAAACTAATTGGATAAATACGAAATTTTAAATCTAAATCCACTGGGGGCAAAAGCAATTTTGGGCCACAATTTGAGACTTTTAAGGCTAACATGTAACATATCAAAAATGTAACAGCTGAGTGTTTCAGGTCAATACCTGTGAGTAAACCCATAAATTCACAGTGAACCGAACAGAGGCTGTAAATGCTGCAGATGTTTTTGATGTTCGATACAGCTTTTTGGCAGATGAAATAAGATATTTTCTGGGTAGCTGTAGTTGAGGTAGAAGCAGGGGATTCCAGATGTGGGATGGGAAACCTGCCTGTTGGGATCTGAACACAGGAACATCCCCCTAAACCATCACACCACTAAGTTTACTGAACACCAGAGAATTCTCCAGATTAATGAGGGGAGAGGATGTGTACTCCTCCTTGAGTGTGTATGTGCTAATTTGTGGGAAGCATGATGTGTTTTTATACAAGTGTTTTTAGTATAAACAACAAACATCTGTGTGAAGAAAATGCCTGTGGTCTTCTTCCAGTCTGCCGATTTTTCATGCACTACCTAGAGAAGAAATAAAACCCTCAGGATTATTGATGACGCCCTTTGGGAAGAGACTAAATGCTATTATTGGACACATGTCGTCATACTAGCCTGTGCAAAGTATTAAAGAAAGGAACCAATGTAAAGTATTATATTTTCCTAAAATTGTCTGTCTGATTATAAATCAGCATGTGTTTATACGTACGATAATCACGAGGTCAGAAGACATTTACTGGATCCCTAATGATGTTTTTTTTCCAATTCAAAGTCTTGATGATGGAGCCTTATGAGTCTCTGTCAAAAGCAATCAAGAAAAGTTTGCAGCCTTTCAGTAAAGACTTACAGACTTTGTCATAATCTCCAGGGCATGGTGTAATTTAAATTCCCCTTCTCTGCCCATCACTATTAGTTCAGGGCATTGGTACTGTAGGTTAATGGTACTTCACCAACTTTCTTTTAATGCATTTTTCACTCTTTGAATCATGCACCAGTGAGTTCTTTTCACACCAATCCATATTATCGGAAGGGACATCATGTCCTGGCACTTATCAATTAATTGCACACACCTCCTGGGTGCTGTCCTACACTCATAAGATTTTTTTGTAAATGACTGATGCATGTCATCTCAAAGTTTCTCTTGATAGGAAAGAGTAATTACTGACTGGCAAAGCTTTTACCAGCTACTGAGATGCTGGCGACTCAGTGCAAAAAAACCCAGTAAAACTTAAACCAGTAAAACATGTTTTAATGTTGGCATAGAAGACTGTAAAGGTTGTTCAGCCAAAAAACAAAGACCCAAAGATGAAGTTAATTTGGGTCTTTATTATCATTGAGCCTCACCAGTTGTCCACTGTAATGGTGGGGAAACTTTTAAATATGTGCAGATTTTGATTTATGCCTATAATGAATGAATGTATTTTCAATTCTTTATATACGACAGATTGTTTTTTCATATTTAATTGTGTTTCTTTATAACTGTACACCCAGCTACCCTTTCCCTATTTCTACATTGGTGTTAAGAGCCCTGACCTCTTGCTGTTAAAAACCTGTGATGAACAGGGATGGCATGGGTACAGCTGCTCAGTCTCTACTGTACCAGTTCAGTGCATAGATACAAGAGGAATGCCTATATCCAGTCATTATCCTGGGTCAGGAAACGTTGCTAATCTCTGAAAACGCTTTCCCTCCAATTTATCCCATGTACAAAGTCTCCAGCATGGTCACAGCTTCCATGGTGCACCAATATGCACGTGTGGTTCCGGGTTTAAAGGTTTACAGCAAACCCTGTAAATTTCTCACACCATGTTGTATTTATATATTAATGTGTGATACAACACACCCCACTGATCAGCTAGAGGAGTGTGATGGAGTGGGAAACTTTTAAATACATGCAAACTTTGATTTTGAATTTATTATTAGTGATTTGTGACAGGTTGGCTCAGCAGTGCCAAAAAACATCACAGTTCCAGATCTGATGAAGTCGATCTACAATCAAGGTTTCATATGAAGTGACAATAAATGTCTAAGAGAAATCATAATGCAATCAAGCTTCAGTTCCCCTCAGTTGCTATCTATGTGGCCAATTTAATCTCTCTCCACAGTGTTCATAACCAGTACGGATGGGACAGAGTTTGTGTGAGGGGCTGCACATTTTCATGCCAAGTTTGTTTTGTATAAATCACAATCTTTGAATGTATGTTGGCTTACACAAGTTTTAGGCCCCGCTTTGTTTGTATACAAGCTTTACAAATGAGACCCCTTAACCCTACAATGGCTGCACAAGCAATCAAATCAAATCAGTTGATTGATCTACTCTAGTCCTAATTCAGATCACATATAATCTCAAAGCCCTTTACAAAGCCAGTTAATAAAATCATGCAGACAGAATTTTTTTTCTCTTCTGAGAAACAGCTGACTGCACAATTCTTTTCTTATGGACAAGCTTGCAGGTACAGATGACAGTCGCTTGCACTGTTTTGTGGACTTTTGGGCAATCCCTCATACCAAGCCAGCATTTAGCAACGATGTGGAGAAAAAAACTAAAAACCAGCACGACTAGACTAAGTGTTAATGGGTTTCACTACAACCAACCTGGTGTTTTGATGGAATGGGGTTTGGGGGAATTTTTGCAGTTTACATCGGAATGATGTTGTTTTCACCATTTAAGAGGTGTGTTATGTTATTGTATTAGGCTAAATATTATTAAGCTTTATAGTTTAGGATTTAGTCATAAAGAGTCAAACTCATGCAAAAGCATCAAGTCCAATGCTCCTTGAGTTAAGTAACTGTGTCTAAGTAAGTTTTGGTATTTTTTGGTTTTACTATTGTTGATTTGCATGGCTTCAACAAATCGCCATCTCATGTCACAAAATTTGTGTGGATTGCTTCCCACTTTTATGCAAAGTTCATTTCTTTCAAGTTGTACAAGAAATGTGAGGCAAATGTTGTTGTTTTTTTAGCATTCCGGTTTCTAAAATAAGTAGTCTGTGTGTTTATTTGTAAACACCTATTGTAAACACTGACCGTACAATAGGGCCAAGGCAAAATTGAATTATACAAATTATCACCCATCCATCCATTTTCTCCAGTTTCTTCCGTCAGGGTCGCGGTTGGGCCGGTGCCTATCTCCGGCAGACTATTTGCATAAGGCAGGGTACACCCAGGAAAGGATGCCAGTCTGTCGCAGGGCAACACATAGACACACAAGGACAAACAACCATGCACACACACACTCACAGCTAGGGACAATTGAGAGATGTCAATTAACCTAACAGTCATGTTTTTGAACTGTGGGAGGAAGCCGGAGTACCCAGAGAGAACCCACGCATGCACGGGGAGAACATGCAAGGCCGGGGTCTTTCTAGAACCTTCTTGCTGCAAGGCAACAGCGCTAACCACTACGCCACCGTACAGCCTTACAAATTATCATTAGCTTAGTAAAGTGAACACCCCTAACTATACTGAAGCAAAACCTTGAATCTTTTAGTTACATAGTGTATTTTTTCTAATATAAATCATAAATGTTTGTTTACAATGCATGAATGAAAAGATTTTTTAAAACCATGCTGATGTAACAAACTCTCATATATTGTAATTAATGATGAGGTGCCCTGTAAAAACCTGCCTGCCCTCTCTCTGATAGTTGCTCTGGGCGAGGGCATCAGTTGAGGTTTAAAATGCAAATGTATTCAAACAAGCTAGTGTGAAGTGCAGTTTAGCTGTTTCTGCATTTTATTGGAAGTGTGAAAATATGATAGGGATGTGCAGTAGTGCAGGAAAAATTAGATGGTGTGTACCCCTCTGAAGATTTGTGCCTTGTGCAGACCAATGTCTGATAGTGTCTCTAATCAGGTCAACTGTCATTTGCATTTACATGTTACATAGTTTTAGCTTAACTGAAATACTATCATAGCTGTAATAACTGATGCTGCAATTCAAATAGTTGACATACGTATGCATTAAAACACGGCTGAGACAAATAGGAAATACTGGACAACAATATACATGATTCCAGAGTGTGTTCCTACAGGCCACTCAGCAAGACTGTCACTGTGCAGTCTCTTTTTTTTTCCAAGACAGCTTAAGTGATGCAACATCTAAGTTCAGCATAGGAATATGCAGGACTTTTATCATTATAATGATGTGTTTTCCCATCCAAATAAGGACCTCTGTTCACAACTTCTCAAATAAGTAAGTCACTATCTCTTAACAACTCCTGCTAATAGTACACACATCCTACTAAAATTGAATAACATCAACAATCTTGTTTAAATGTTCTTAAGTTTAACTTTGCCTATTATTTGCTGGTTTATTAGCTGTTGGAAAAAAGTGTAGGTGCCTAGCAAACACTTGTTAATGTATTTTGTTTTGATTTATACTAAAACTTTTATCATTCAGTACAAATCTGTCTAGTTGATCGCTATTAAAAAAACAAATGAATGAATAATTTTATTTCAGAAGATCTGGTAAAAAATAAAACATTGAATTACATGAAGGCATTATGTATAATTAATAGAATATATAATTATATGTAAAATTTAGTGCTCATGTGTGAAAAGAGGAATAAAGAAATTAAACTTATTTTTTTTGTCATAACCCTTCACATTCCTATAGTCCTTAATTATTAAGTATTAAGTATTAATTAAATCCAAAAGTACCATATGGTATCAACAAATGTTGAAATACTAAAACTAGTTGCTGTGAAGCACTATGAAATACTAAATTCCAGAAACTTCATTGCATATAGACTAACATGCAGTCTCCTGCTGCTCCAGATAGGAGAGAAGATTGTGTCCGAGAACAGGCTCGACTCCTGATTACTGAGCAACATACTCAAGAAATCAAGCCTATTTTAACACACTTTTAATTCATTTAATGCCTACATTTATAGAACTTATAATGTATATGCAAACAATTATTTAACAAAATTTACAGGGGATGTTTAGCTTACCTAGTATTCAATAAGAAATTGATACTGCTTCAAATGTAATAGTAAAATTATCAACAAAAGTCCGTTTGCCGTCCGTCCGTCCGTCCGTCCGTCCGTCCGTCCGTCCGTCCGTCCATCCATCCATCCATCCATCCATCCAGGCAGGGTACACCCATGAAGGCCCCCAGTCTGTCGCAGGGATCAACAAAAATTTAAAACAAAAATTAAGAAGAGGTCAGAAATTAAGAGAGATCATGTCAATGATAAATCTTCCTCATCGTCCAGGGTTACCTGTGGAGTACCACAGGGATCAGTGCTAGGTCCAATTCTCTTTACTATATATATGCTCCCAATTGGTAGAATTATTAGACAGCATGGGATTAATTTTCTACTGCTATGCTGATGACACTCAGCTCTATCTGTCTTCTCTTCTCTTCTAGAGAGCAATTTTTCAATAGCATTATGTGGATTAACCCACTTGGAGCATCCTAACATGTATGTGAGGATGCTGACAACGAAGCTTAGCTGCCTAGGTTTTAACAGATCACTCTACTCCTGGATACACAGCATTCTCAACAGGAGATCTCAATATTCCAGGTTGGGGAACCAAACATCTTCAGTTGTCACACCAAGTACCAGTGCACCACATTCAGCTCTATTCAACGTTCTTCACACATGACTATGCTTCCATCCACCACTAAAGCCTAACAGTGATTTTCGCTGATGAGACCACTATAGTGGGTTGGATGTCTAATGAGGAAGAGACCCTCTGAAAGGAGGAAACTCAGCAGCTAGCCCAGTGTTGTACATGAAAGTGACCTGAGGCTGATCACCAGCAAGACCAAAGAGATCACTGTGTACTTCAGGAGAGCTCAAGTGGTAATTAACATTGAATCTTTGCATTTTCACATCACAAAAGTTTTTTTAGATTTAGACAGAACAGCTACTATTTTACTTCTAAGGAAGCTGAAAAAAGTACAGATACAAGTTCAATATTTGAGGCCATGAGAAGATCATTAGTGATTATCACCATTGCTTTTTCAGTGTTATGAAAGCTTTAAAACATGACGCAAACCCTTTAAAAGGGTAATTAATTGAAGTATACATGCTCACATGCTTACTTTGCAACTATTTTCTCAAAA
This sequence comes from Jordanella pulchra, assembly GCA_034780135.1. Lineage (NCBI taxonomy): Eukaryota > Metazoa > Chordata > Actinopteri > Cyprinodontiformes > Cyprinodontidae > Jordanella > Jordanella pulchra. Next base: position 18,895 of record JAUZNJ010075866.1, read on the forward strand.
GTTTTAGTTTAAAAAAGGAAGAGTAAATATAGATCTATAATTGAAAATTTAACTGATCACCTTCAATGTTGGCATGAATATTAAAATTCCCAACTATAATGACCTGGTATCATAGCCAATGTCTACTGTGGTGTAGCAGTGATTTTTCCCTCACTGGTTGAACACTTGCTCAATTATCTGTATTTTGCAAGGTCTTGGTTCTGGTTTCTTTGTTGAAAGTCACCAAGAACAATAACATGGGAGTCCCTGTTGGTGCCTACTGATGAGCCAATAGCATCATGCACAATGGCCAGGAGTAAAATTTAAACACAAGTCATAGTGAATGAAATAGCTTACAATTAACTATAGAAAATTCCAGATCAAGAGAACAATGCAGGTGAAATGTGTCTGGTCAATAGACTAGCTGCTGTTACTAACACAGATACCTTGGGCCTTTGCTTTGCTGCAGAATTCTGTTTTGCTTTTCTGAACAATTGGAAGCCTTCTGCCTTTGGCAGTACAGTCTGGTTATATGATTGTCATGCTAAAAATAGTGTCACTGGTGCTTTTGTTGAATATTTGTTAATTAACATAAGATTTTCCTCATATATTAAATCACTTTAATTTGTTTTTTTTTTTAAATGCAGCAGCAATAAAAACTCATTTATTACCAAGGTCCATAAGTCTGTCCAGAAACTGCACTAGCAGAAATATTTCCCTGTATAGTTTTTAACTGTGTTCATTTTTTGTGATTCCTGTGTGGGGAAAAAGAAAATCTTACCACCCACCCTCCAGGTCTACATTTTACCCCCAAGGGATTAACCTTCTACATGCTAACATTTCAGACAGCTCAAACGACTAGAGTAAGGGAGTTCAAACAGGCCCCAGAGTCCATATTGCCCAGAAGGAAACCCCTGAAATAAACATGTCTGGAGTCCCTCATCTAGCTCAACTGCGTTGTACCTTGTCAAGAGCATATCACATCAATGATGCTGAGTTAGTGGCGAGCAAAAGCAGAATCCTTATGGAAGCGCTGCTCCAAGGTGCACAGTGGAATGGTCCAAATTTGGAGTTTCTGGGATAACTTTTGTTAAACAGGTTTGAAGGATTTATATTTTTATGATGTAAGCAGATCAAAGGGGAGTACAACCCGTGTCTTATTTATTATATGCTTTCTTCTACGTCCATAAAGTGAATATGGTGAACAGATTTGAACAAAATTATATTCAAATATTGAGAGCTATTGCTATCTTTTTAATTTTCCTCTTCCTTATCAAAACTTTCCATTTATAAGCCCAGAGGGTTCCAAAACAGATCAGGGCTAATTAATGCAGCAGATATACTTGATAAAAAGGGCCTTCCAACTCTCAATAATTTTATTTGGCTGATATTTATTAAAACTTACTCTTTGTCACTCCAACAAACAGAAAATTTAGCCTCAATACGGTCATGGTGCCAGATGCACCATGATTAATTTTCTGAAGAAATGTACATGTCCATCTTGTGTAAGAGGTGAAGCCAATGTAGAAGTGATTTGAACTGCAGTAACCTCTCAAGCTAATAAGCATTGCTTAAGAAATTCTCCCTGCTCCTAATTTTTGATGTTTTAACCTTGCTCATGAAATGGTAACTTTTCCAAGAAGTCATTATGGCACTTTGGTTAAAAGTATTTTTTCTTGTCTCCAACATAAAAAATCTTTGTTCCAGAAGACTTTAGTTTGAGATTTTTAAATATTTGTCAGAAAACTTTAAGTTTTCTCAGAAACCATTTGGTTGGCATTTTACTCTCACTAAGTCTGCATATGAACCTTTTTAATCAACTAATATAATTAACATAACACATAACTAATATAATTAGTACAGCACAGTACACAGATTTCCCAGGTCTTCTGTTTTCACTGACATTGTTATGACTGGCTTGATTCCATCCATTTGATACCATAAGGCAGATGTAGTAAAACCTGACAGATATTTGTCGATAAAGTATCTGGTTCAGCTCTTAATGCAGGCATGGGGTGTTATCTGACTCTCTCTGAGCACGATCTAACTGTCTGTCTGAATATGTGTGTGTCTCTCTCTGTGTCTTGGGTTGCAGGGTAACTGTTAGTATGTGGCGTTCCTCAATCCCCAAGAGAAATTTGGCTCCATGTTATGGTTTTCATCACTCTTGTGCATTTAGATGCGTTTATGTGTATGGGTGTGTCTTGTTCAGGGATAAAGCTCATTCCAACCACTGGCTGCCCTGTTTTTCTTCTTGACTATGATTCATTTGTGTTTAACTGTAATAGATACAGGATGTACATAGTAAATGGTACATGTCAACAGTATGGCTTAGACAGTGCGACAGCTTGCATTTTAGATCTTTTTAAAAATCTAAATATGAGCAAACTTGTTTTTCCTTTATTGCACATTTTTCTGACTTTTAACATTTTTCCTTGAACCCTCATGCTGCAACACACTGATTATACCTCTGGATACTTTTATCTAAAATCCCTTGTGAGCAAAGGGTCTACTTCCTAAAATTTGATGATGATGATGGTATGTCATGAAAAAGATGTCATGAGCCACTGATTCCAACCTTTTACTGTTTGTCGTACAGTAGTTATCTGGGGGTTTTAGTCATCTTCAATTAGATTTAAGTTGTTGAAAAAAGAACAAAGAAATCTAATTTTTTTTACCATGGAGCTGGGTAAAATGCTGCAAAAAAGGATCACATAAATATTAATTTAACCCTTCTACCTCCATATTGTTCAGTTTTAAATAGAATAAAAAATAAAAATGTTGTCTAAAACTCCACCTTTCAACAATCGCTGCTTCACACTAATGTATTGATTAAATACTTTCATTTTCCAACTTGAGTTACACCTTAAAGCCACGTGTCTTAATGTAGCTTTTTCTGACGTAAATGAAGAAAGTGTGCTTTTCGTCTCATTTAGCTGATCAAGTTCCCACCGCAGCACCTACCACTCAACTAGAGGTAAGCAGTCCCTATAATAACACAGCCCAAAGCCATAGCCAAGAAACCGTCATAAAGTCACCTAAATCACTATAAAAACAGAGGGTACAAAGAAAAAGAAATAGAGAAAAAGTTATTTGTTTTTATTTTAGAGTTCCTTGTGTTTTATAATGATTTTTGTACTGTTGTTAAACTTTCTGGAAATTTAAAAACTTAAATTGTCGAAACATAGCACGTAATGTGTTCCTGGGCTTTTTTTGCGTACCCCCAAGCCTATTCTGCTACTTATTTTGGATTATTTGGATAGTGATTGCTCTGAAATAGGTACATTCTCTTTTATAAAATATCTTCCCGCACTGTTGAGTCCATGATGGTAGACAGGTACACCAGAACAACCTTGGAAGCTTGAAAGCTTATCATACACGGCAACAAAGTCGGATGTGCGCTGATTCACATGCTGAACACGAGAAGTTCTTCTTGTTCACTCACACACTCTTAAAGACACAGAGAAGGGTGCAGACTCTACTTGCCAGAGGTGTGCAAGTCCACTCAGACTGCAGGTATTTTCTTACATGACTCAGAGACGTCAGCCAACAAGGCTAAGAAAGCTCACCATGAGCATAGGTTACCTTTAAAGTAAGTGGTGAAAAGGTGGATCTGGTATATTTTTTTTATTCTGTAATAACTTGCTGCTACAGGCAAGACTAGTATTACACCTACCTGAAACTGGAACTCCTATTTTCTCTGAGTTGTAAGTGGGGAAAAGGGCAGCTCATACAGGTGGAGAACTTTTATGTCTTAATTTAACCTAATTCAGAGTTGCTGTCTTCAGCCATATCTCCAACTCTCCTTTCCACATGCCACTTAGCCCACTCTGCAAGATGCTTACAGAACTTCTTATCAGAAACCAACAAAATGCTACCCTCATAGTTCTGGTTGGTCAACATTGGTATATAAAATATTTAGAATATTAATACCTGCATTTAAAAACTTCAAGATAAAGAATGCAGTACAACACTACATGCTCTGTTCGGGCTTTAACAAACTAGTGGTGGAACTCAACCCTATATCACAGTTGTAGTAGGTATTGCTTTTAATGGACTCAGAAGGGAATCGCAGCAGAACTTACACATATAGGAGTAGAGAATGTGGAATCTGGGTTTTAGACTTCCCAAAACATGTATTTGTTTGTTTGACAGTAAACTCTCTGTTGTGATATATTTTATATTAGACTGGCAGCTTGTCCAGGGTCAGTTTTTGGGTCTGGTCTAGCCCTGTCTCAGTCTTAAAAATAAGATTTTCACATATGGATACATAATTACTGACTTAAAGTATTAACAATATCAAGGCTTTTGATGCTATTGTAAAACAGAAACCAGAAAGCATTGTGAGACCCACATTTGAATTGGACAACAAAATTGTGCTATCTAAGAATCAGGAGCTTTCATGAGAACTCTTTCTAAGTTGTTTATTATACTGACGATTATTTTTTTGCAATCACAACACTCATTCTTCCACAATGTCTTGCTGACCTGTCCAGTGTGAATTTGGCTCATTGCCAGCTAAAATAGACTCTAGACCCCATGATCTTGACTAATGCTAATCCAAATCTTCACCCGCAAAGATAAAGACATTTATTGATGTTTGAACATTCAGGTCATGCTGCTACATTGGCCCCCTGCCACCTGGTCTTCCTTGTGGTTTTGAAGGAATATTAATTCTCATGTATATTCTGTATAGCAGATTTTCTGCTTTCTTTGGAGAATTACATTGCCCAGAAAGGTTTATGACATCTCTAATCACCAGATCCTTTCCTTTCAATATTCACCAAACAGTTTATTAATGTGCGTCTGGGAGAACAGAAGTGCAAGAAATAAGCATATCCTTAAATTAAGACACTATGTTTTCAATCTTTATATACCCTACATTATTTACTGTTCTTAAACCTGGTGGATTAAAAGGTTACTTGTAACACATGGAAACTTTATAAATCCCCTTTCATCTTAGCCTCACATGACCTATCTAAAATGTGTCACACAGAAGCAGATATGACCCTGACAGCCGTGTGGACCCCTTTGTTGTGGTCATCGTTGACAAATCAAAGATTTCTCTTAAGTCTAAGGCCTGCGAAGTTGATGCCATCACCAAGGTTACTCACTCACAGGATTAAGACAGCAAAGGGGACTCATTATTTTTAAAAATGGATAGTGTGTTAATCCAGGAGCCCCTGTGTGATCTTGTGACCACAGTCTTGGGCTTGGGGTAGCAAACCACCAGGCAGCTCCCTATTAAAGCAAGTTTAACCCTATGACCTCTTAAGCGAACTGCTACTTGCCTTTGATACATAGAGCACCTGGCTCCCTCAGGGTCACTGGTACAACATGCATGTGTCTGATTTAATTCAGTTCAATTTAAAAATAAGTTGTAAATCGCAAAGGAAAATTAAATGTTGTTGTAACTCTTTTTTTTTAACCAGGTATCGCTAACTAGTTGAAAAAACCACCTTTCTACTCATTATCAAATGCTGACGGCTGTAGGCAGAAAGGATCTATTTCCTATGAAAGACAAGTCCTTTATCAAAAATATTTATGAGCTTTCAGCTTTATTTAATGAAAAAAATGCTGATAACACTGCCTCAGTTGTTTTTACTTGAAATGTGTTTCATATATCACATTACATATTAAAACTGTACTTCTAAAAACAAACCTCAACCAATTCACTTTGCAAAATAGTTTATTTTCTCTCAGACTGGTGGATCGCACCTTTGGATTCCATTTTCAGTATGTCTTGCTAAAGTCTAAGTTGAATTGTAGTGCGGACCATTCAAACACATGAATATGCTTTGATCAAAGCCATTCTATAATAAAACAGCTCTGTCTATAGTTTTGGGATCATTGCCTAGCAGATGTTGTTCCTTCAGCCCAGTCTCAAATCTTTTGCAACCCTAAACAGGTTTTCCCTGTGAATCTCTAAACAAACTTGTGAGCTTTTTGCACAAGTTTAGCTAATTTTGCACTGTTATTGCACTGTTGTTTTTAGTAGGATA
>JAUZNJ010075877.1:0-52198 GCA_034780135.1 Jordanella pulchra
ACATATTTTTCCTGCTGCATCTAGTCATCAAAATGACTGGAATCTTCTTGTAGATCATGTGTGGGTATGTGCTGGTTGGGATGGGGGTGGCGTTAAGCTCTATCCTGTGCACCCAGGGTTTTTGGATCTTTTTCGATGTGCTTTTGCCCTGAATGATAATGCTGCCTGTTGGAAAGACTAGGGCTTGTTGTGCAACATCTTGGCGCTCAGCTCTTCCCTCCTTTTCGTGCCATCCTCTCTCCCCTCCTTCCCTTCGTGTCCTTGCTTTTTTTTTTCAACCAAGCTACCCTACCCTCAGTCTTTTGCGCCATCTGAGGCTGTAGATGTCCCTTAACAGCACAAAGAGACAGTGTTCGGAGAGGGTGGGAATAGCGAGAAGGGGCTCATCTGCTCAGTGTGGCGCCCATTACACATTGATCTGGACTTCATGGCAGTGCAGCTAGGGCAAGTTTATGTTTGCAGCTAAATAGATATCAGATGGAAACTGTCTGAGGATGTTAGATGTGTATTTGCCTCAGTATGTAGCTCTCATTTCTTCTCAGTGATAAGTGAGGTTGTTTTAGGGACATTTGCAGAGTTGAGGCTGAGGTTCTTGATACCGCCGCTTGGACCTAACTGTCTATTATTCTTTTGATCTGATTGGAGAATTAATTTTCTCCAATAGTTACTGCAGAAAGGAGCTAATGTCATGTTTCTACCAAACAGCATATCAATTAAGCATTTTCAACTGCAGCACTTAATCTAATTCTCTGGACATAATTTGGTCTTAATATATTTTTCATTCATTATTAAATAGCGATTTCCAATATGCATATTATGCTTATATTTACATAGAGTTTTTAAAATTGTCAATAAGGAATTAATTCTCTATTTTGATGTCAGCTGTTTATTTCAGGCATCCTGCTTACTTTCCCACTTTCTCTGGTTGAGGGTGGGGCCACATTATAAGCTCTTTATGTGTGCTTTTGTGCTTTTCTATATTCAGGTTTTTACAAGTGATGAGAGTCCACTGCCTGCATGAATCTTCCTGTTATCCCTCAAGGCAAGGCGTGTCTGTGGGTGAGTCTTTTGGGTGTTTGTCTGGGAATATGTAATTTCCCAATGACAAAGTCCCGTAATAGTAGGGTAGGCTGTAGTCATAAAGCAAGTGGGATAATCTACTGGTTTACCAGCTAAGCTCTCAGAACACCCACACTGTAAATGGTCTGAAAAGGCTTCACTTGAGGGCAGAGAAAGACCCAGAAAAGGAAAAGGGGATTTTATATCTTAATAGAACAGATTAATGGTTGTGGTGTTATCTTATAGATGGTGTGTTGTGATAATCCTAAATCAGGTGGACACATGATATCTCTCACCCCAAGAGTCAAACTCTGTGAGGTGTTTGGAGTCCCAGCCAGTGAGTGCATGCTTGATAGGCTTGCTGCAGCTTGCTCTGCTCGCCCAGCTCTTCTCCAAAGCCCACTCTTTCATCATACACAAACACATTCGCACATCTTGGTGAGCAGATTAAATCTGACAGATAAGCACCTTTGCTTGCAGGTGCTGGGGCAGGTTCTGTGAATCTTAAAAGAAGCACATTGGACAGATATTAATCTCACTCTCCCTCTTTCTGCATTGCATTGCTCTCAAGCTTTGTCTCTTAGTTCTTTCATTTTGCCTAGTATACATCATTTCTTGTTACGTTGCACCTGAACATAAAATTATTTAAATTCAGATGAAATAAATGTGTCAGTATGAGTTCTTTAACTCTTATCGAGAAGCCTCTGTTTACCAAAGTTTACTAATTAAGACTAACATGCACCAATTTTGCTTTTCCTTGCCAGTACTGGTTTCCACTCTTCTTTAAGGATTGACCAACCCCTCAGATTGTTTTTTAATGATTTGATATTTCTTTAAAGGTCTCTAACAAATAAAACTGAAGAAAACGTACGACAGGTTCCTTGATAGAACTGGTAGTTTTGAAACCAACTGAAAATGAAAGAAATTCCAAGATTGTTCCCATTCATACATTAGAACACTTTCCCTAAACATTTCATGAATCGCTTTTTGTTGCGCCCATCTTTAGCGTGTTTCAAATACCACTTTATGAAGCACTTCTTTATAAAGGGAAAATTTATCCTGGGGTGTAATCCCCCCCACAAACTTTTTGTAATGCCTTGATGAGGTGAATGCTAATAGATTTTAAAATCTCTTTTGCATATTTGGAAAGCACATATAGCCCATGTTCGAGACAAATTGAGTTGTATGATATGAAGAGACACAATAATCTGTCATGGAGGATTTGTGTTTGCATGTTTATTGAGAAACAATCTAAAGTCTATCTGGAAATCTGACTCTACTCTCCCATGCTGTTAGCTTGAGTTAACAACTTTTTAATTTTTTTTTCCTAAATTGACTTTTCAGACATACATCGACTAAAGATTGTTATATTTTCCATTTACTGAGACTGTTTGATAAAATCAAAGGAACCAACCAAAACCTCAGTGTCCCAGTTTTTTCTGTCGTCTCTGCCTCACAGATTTTAAGTCAAAGGAACTGATTTTGTTGCCTGACTGACACTCATTTAGGCAGAAGTAAGAAATGTCTATGTCAGCAGTGCTATTTTTCCTTGTTAGATTGGTTTGTTTGTGGTTTTATTTACCATTCAAATGTCTGCATTAACTTGTAAAAGTCAATGCAGCACTGTTTCTTTGTTCTCTGCTCTCCATTTCTCTTCTTGAACAATCTCCTTCTCCTCACTGCCTGTAGCCACCCTGCCTTTAAAGTCACTTTTAAAAGCAATGGCTGCCATTAACCAACTGTCAGTGGAAGGTGGATTAGATGTGATAGTTTTTTTCTGTCTTTTCCTTTTGCAGCTGTGGAAACTGTTCTGCAAGTGTCAAAACTTTTTTTCAATCCAGCTCCAAACAACTTTTGGTTTCTTCTGTCATTTAGGTCCACTTTCAAATAAAGCATTTCCTGGACACTGAGTCAGATTTAAATGCATTTTTTAAAAAAGGGGGGTTTACTTGCTTAAGCTAAAAAAGAAACTGCTTTACTGTCACTGCAATTGTGGGTTTTTTCTTTGGGCCTTCAGAGAAAAGTGGACAAGAAGATGAGCTGTAGTCTATATGACTTTTAATCTAATCATTGTCATTTTTGGTGTAGAATTAGGATGGATAAAGAAAAGTAGAAACATTTATTTTCTTGTGTGCCTTCTTTTCTTACGCTTTTGTGTTACATGTTTGCAAGAAAGGCAGATTTTAGTCTTGTAACTTCTTTAAAACTTGTAAGGTACTATCCATTTAATCTAGCTCCATCTAAATGAGTGACCTTGCAGTTCTCAACACTTAAAAATAGATGAAACTGCTCCAAAGCATTTTGATAGAAAGTACATACTGGTCCACACAGAAATGTCTGCACGACAACATGCACATGCTGTTTGTTGGAGCTGGTAATGAGACTAAGCGTGGCGAGGCGGACGGACAAATGAATGAAATGGCTACAGAATCATTGGCTCTGTTTGATTTGCCTCTACTAATTCAAATAGACCATCTGATAAATTGAGAGGATGGGTTGTACCTCAGAATAGCAAGAGGCGTCTCTTTGTTGTTCCCATTCACAGGCAAATCACACTCAACCCCCACTAGAACACCCAGAGGGGCGAATGTTTCCCTTATATGTGTGTCTGTATGTGTGTAAGAGAGAGAGAGAAAACGAATGAGCTGGTTGCTAAGAGGTGTGAGTTTTCAGGAGGTCCTGTTGAAAGCAAATGAAGGAGTACTTGTGTCAACATTCTGACGGCAGTGATGACCACAAACCCCCCTCTGGCTGATCACCCGAAGGGCTCCAACACCAGCCTGTAAAAAAAAAAAAAGGAAGGAGGTGCTCCCTCACTGCATCCCTAAACTCACTTTGACCTACATCGTCAGTTCGATGTTGTCCTGAGGATACTTTCCTGCTCCTGTTTTGTTTTAACTCACTTAGGCTACCAAATTCAAAGTACGAAACGTACAAAATATTTCAAACATTTGAAAGTCAAACTCATATAAAGAACAACTACTAAGTTCATTTAAAAGTCTGACTCTGTTCTAACTCTGAGTTCATCTAAAAGAAAAAAAAAAGAAAAATAATAATTTTTCTAGAATGTTAAGATAGATTTTTATCATGTAGCATGGAGATTATTTTTCACTGCTACAAATTCTGTTTTACTCTGGCATTCTCCTTGGATTTCCACTGCGGAAGTAAAAAAAAAAACAAAAAACAACAGTGCTGTTTATGTAAATTAGTACGCAAAGCAGGTTTCTCTTCCTATATCAGGGATGTTTGTCAGCATATTGTTTAGAACTAAAAATGAATGAGATCGAGCTTTCTGTCACAGACATAAAACCATAACCCAATTATTCTGTCAATGATAACACTTTATGACCTTTATAAAGGAGCTACAAAGTCCGATTTAGTGTAATATAAAAAACATATGTGGATTTTGTAAATGCAGCTTATTTTTATACTTATTTTGTAACAAAAGAGGACAGAGTTCTGGTCAGGATTGTTCTGCAGACATATTTTGCACAGCTTTTACGTTGTTAATCTGGATTTAAATCACTTTAAGGTAAAAGAAATGCAAACTATTTAGGGAACTGGGTTGATCTTGAGTCTTCTTTCTAGAAATTTGGTGGAAGGAGATTTTTTTCAGCAAAAGTTAATAACGGCCTTTAGGTCAGTTTATACTCTTCCTTAGCATATATTTTCTGAGGAAGGCTTTAAAAAATATTAATTTCAGTCAATCAATAAAACTTTGGCAATGGACTCAGGATTAAAATATAAGAGAAAAAAAACAAACAAAAAAATAGGCCATAATAAATCATACAATAGATTGTTAGTAGGTGTTAAGTTTGAAGCAGGTGAGGAGCAGTGCTGGAATGTAGCGGTTCGATTTTGTGACACATCCAGCCTTATTACGAATTCGATAAATTAACAGGGTTCTTCCATTTTTTGAGGATGTTCTATTTTGATTCTGAATATAGGAGTCCCTGTTGTATTTTTTCCATATTGTTCCCTCTGTGCCAAATGCAATGAAGGTGGAATCCTGCGTTGGGTACACCAATGCAACAAATTTGGTACCACAATCCAATTAAGGAGTCACTGCTGTGAAATTATCGTTTGTTACTTTATGCTTAAAATCATGATATTTTATTTTCATGTGGCAAGTTTTTCCCTTTGTTCTTCACAAACTGAATTGTTCCTCTGCAAAAACATCCATAAACACGATAGAGGCGGAATAACCTCAGCATCTCTTAATGTACATAAATGACACTGGAAGTCAAAATGTATACAACAAACACTCCACTGGAGATTGAAGGCTAAGGGTAATTCAATTCCCAGGGAGAACTCAGGGCACTGTAATGGTTACCCCCCCTTTGAGTTACATACATTTAATCATCACATCTTAAAACAATATATTGCATTTATTTTTTTTCTGAAAATGTATTTACAGTCTGACATGTTTTAATATTTTAAACAAACAGATTTTTTTATTTATTTCAGTAAAGCAAGGAGATTTCTAGTATCAATTGCATAATATGTAACTTCATTCCCAGTCTTTTCTAAAGTACTACAGTACTTTCCACTGTTTATGTTACCTTTCAGCTATGATATTCAGCTCTTGAAATGGATGCAGATATTTTGCTGCCATGTTTTTATTTATAAAGCCCACCAAATTCCTTTTACTGAGATGAAGGTTAAAAAAGTTACACTCTAAAAAGAAAATGCTGCTCCAAATTAAGTAACGAAATCAAGATGATCAAATATAATTTTTGCACGTTTATAACTTGAAAACTTAAATAAATTCACTAAGGCAAACTTAATTAAATGACTTGTTACAAATTAAAACATTTCATTTAAGTTAGAGTTTTTTCTTTTTAGAGTGTATACACCGAATGAAAAATTGTCTATATTAGATACATATATTTATTAGTATTTTTGATAAATAAGTCAACAAAGATAATTCTACTATTTTAACTGGTCAGGATCTATGCATTAAAAAGGATCAATTATCCACCCATCTTACCTTTTTAATTTTTACTCACAATTTATCCTATCAGAGACATATTTGCAAAGTCATATACTGGATATTATAAGTACATGCATCTGAAATGCATTTACTGGTCAATGTTTACACATTCCTCCACAGCTTATTTGAGGCTTAGATCTTAGGCCCTAAGAAGTAGTTTGTCCAGATGTTAGTGAGTTGAAGAACATATTAACTTGGAGTATTTCCCACATGCTGCGTTGCTTGGCGATCACTATGCTGATCTCAAACACTAAACAGCTAAAAAAACAGGCTTTTCTCATGGTCTTTTGGTGTGCCCGATGGGCTTAGAAAAAAAAAAATCAGTCCCTTGTTTTTCATTTAATGATAATTGTAACGATATATTATTGCTAATTTTTATATCCATGTCATGTTATTTTATGGTATCCTGTTTTATTAAGACACAATTCTGATAATTCTTTCACTAAAAAGATTGAGGTACACGATTTCTGTGCAGTAATGTTTTATTTCAACTATACGTGCCATGTTAAAAAAAAGAAATCAACAAAAATATGAAACCAGAAAAAGCATAATTATTTACACATTCACAGTACAACATATCTACACGCCCAAATACTCTTGAGACAAAATATACAGCCGGCCGCGCATTGACGCACAGCATTTAAATCAAACGTACGTGAGATAGAATTGGTTGGTCTGCACATACATCAAAGACTGACTGAAATATAAAGGCTTCAGTTTGTATTGCAACAAAAAGACCCAGGTCATATTGCAGTGTACAAGGCAGTTGAGCAGTGTTTGAGTGTATGTCTGTGATGTCACTGTGCATGTGTTGAAAACAAAGCCCCAACACTGGTTAGATGAAGGGGAGAAAGCCTCTACATACAATCACCACTTGTAAACAAAATGTGGCTTTGGGCTAAACAGGGAACTGACACTCAGAAAAAGACTGTGGAGGTCAACCAAATAATGTCCCCACTGCTACAAGAAATGATGCCCCGTTTTTCCTTTCTGGACATTACAAATAAAAATCTTTCTCCTTTTAGGTTTTAGAAATTACACTTGCATCATTGCCAAGGGACAGCTTTCATCAGAACACTTGAAGTCGATGTTAATACATTGGCTGTGAGAAGGATGGGCTGTGTTGAGGCTTCCACTCTACAGGGAACAGCTGACCACCCCATAGTTATGAAAGTACATTCATTTCATGCCATCACTTTGTCGTGGATATCACAAATCCTTCCAATACTGGCAGTAAAAGGAAATACATTGTTTAAACCCAATAAGTATTTTTCACCCTACATATTTGAGACAAACTCCTGCGTGGATTTAATTAGTCAATGACTTCTTTCAGACAACCTTGTCCAAAATTTCAGATTTCTTATATAAAAAACATTTTCAGAACATGTGATATGAACAAAGGACCAACTGACATAGCCTTCAACATATACTGTACTAATTTGTTTTGTAAATAAGGCACACAATGCACAGATTCAGGTTCACTTGCCTAAAAATATTTATACTCCTTATTTATATTATTTCCGTATATACAGGACCTTGTCATTGCCAGCATGACTTATTTGGACACATTAGTCAATGTTGAGCTGATTGTACACTGGCCATTGGCGGAAAAGAGCACTAGGAACACAAGCTGTGGAGCATGTGACAAGAATATCACATTGTCGCACTGTTCTAAGATCGGTTTTGTCAGTCTGCAATAGAATTACTGCAGGGACAAACACCTGGTAGCCATGTTTTATAAGGGGGTTTAGCTTAACAGAACAGAAGTAGTTTGAAATGTCATCATTAAATAAAAGACTTTGGTTACTTTCACAGTGGTGCATTTTAATGAAAGACAAGAATGGGTAGAAAGTAATTGCTTAAAAGATTTTTAGAGTTTGATGAGAAATGTATTTTTAATAAAACTAGTAGAGAGAAGACCAATAGAACTAATACATATGGGGAATAAAGAATACAATACATTTCAGTCTTGGAGGAAAACATTTAACCCAATGTTTTAGTCTAAACAGCGTGCTGAAGTGCTTAGATCTGTACTTTTCCACCTCTGTTTACAGTATAACACACATACTCAGACACAAGCAAATGTCCGCACACATAGCTGTTCTAGCAAGGCTGAGAAAACAATGCATTAATGATGAATACCCATAGCAGCAAATGTCAAGTCAAATTTCCCAGTGAGTTACACAGTCCCTGCTTTTTCATAATCCAAACATAACTAACCTTAGCCAAACCGACCAAATGATGAAGAATATGTGACACAAAAATCAGTTCAGGCTTGGTTCAGATTAAAAAATTGGATTAAAAGACAGTGACTTAGGTCTTCAACACATTGTAAGGTGCTTTCACTGACATGTGGCAACTCCCAAGACCTTTCCAAAAATCTACTTATCTGGTCAACCAAGACACATTCAAGCAATTGCATCCTTTTTCTCTTTACTTGCTACTTTGTTCAGTTGTTCAATGGTCAGATGCATCCAAGCAGGATGCGCACAATGAAAATTAACTTTCCTTTTTTCAGGCATATCAGAACCACAGTTATCGCCTACCTCTTTTATGTTCAGTTCACATTTGAGGGAAGACAGTGCTCAAGGGCAGTAACAACTGAGAACAATTCTCCAAGTATTCCACCACTTTTTGCCCACACATGTATGTCACAGCGACCCGTTGGGGGTGCCCTAAACCTTGTACCTTATGTGGAAACAGGTGGCACCTAAGTTCAGGAACAACAGTGAGCAGCAAGTTCACCATTGTCTGCTATTCATTTCCATGTGGCCACTGGGTACAGGGAAGCAGATGGGATTGAAGGGAGCCTCAGTAGGTTTCTTTGGCCATGTGGTGTTTTCCCTTTTTCAGTGTGAGTGAATAGGCATATCATTTAAAGAGGACAAACACCTCAAATTGATATACAAACACACACAAAGCCTTATCCCATCTAGACAACCCAAGCCCTTGAGCACAAAGCTCTACTGATCAAGAGCTTACTTTGAAATGTCCACAGTTGTCCAATTTAATAACTGTACTTGTTGGACACTCTCATTTGTGGAGTCTGTGGAGGAAACCCATTGGGTTTTGGTGGCACATCTGGCTTTAATGATGGGGTCCTTTTAAGTCCTGTTCGGGGAAGCGAGCCATGCCCACTGTAGCTGCTCTGTCTGGAGACAGAAGGTAGGTGGGGTGAGTGCATCCCGGGTGCCACCATTGCACCATGAGAGTCAAGTCTTGAGGGGGGAGTTGGGGGCATGTATCCTCCTCTATTCATACTGTGCTGACGAGACACAGACACCCCCATGGTTACTCCGTTTGGTGAGGTCGATAAAGACTGCCTGTGAGAGGCACTCCGGTGGAGTTGGTAACTCCCTCTTTGCCTTTCCAAGGTGCCCCCCATACTTAAGCTTCCTGTGGGTGTAGTGGGAGTCGAGGGCATGGGCACATCAACCCTTTTGGTGGGGCTGTGTCTGGGTAGAGAGGAAGAGGGGGAGTACAATGAAGCCTCGCGACTGGGCACAGCCGGGGGTACTTCAGTCAGTTCCTCCATGGGCTCCAGCGTGAGGTGAGGCCTTGGGCAGGGCCCAGATTCTTCTTGTAGTATGGCTTTGGGATTGGCCACAGAGTCATTGAGATGCTTTAGAAGATCATTGAGTGTATTCCTAGCATCTACAGACCTCTTCTGGTCTTTTCTGGTGGCTTTACAATCTGGATTCTTCAGTTTCTTTTCAGATGAATGTGGTAAAGTTTCATCACAATTGTCCAGATTAGGCTGGTCATGTGTGGCATTGGGTAACACCACCGCACTGGGGATATTGGAGTGTCCCAGAGCAAGGTGTGGATGATTGGAATTTGTATTAGTAGGTGCAGGTGAAGAAGAAAGGAACTGTTGACCCTTGGCTGATGGATTTAATTCCTTACGGGATCCACTGACTTTTCCATGAGCCTTTTCCCACTGGTTCTTGATGGGCTGTAAGCCTTTTTGCTGGAGAACAGGGGTGGACTCCGGAGTGGGCAAAGCAGCCAGCTCAGGGGGCTGACAGGCATCTCGCAGGATCATGGTCTTGGTGTCACCATTGGGTGTATTCAAGTCTTTACCATTAGTCAGCAGATTGGTGAAGAGCTTCGGGGAATCAATGTTGGTTTGGTACTCCTACGAATAGAAAAGTTGATGCAAAAAGGTAAGATCAGACACCGTTTTGTTTAATTTTGAGGTATATGTTACAAAACATGATGAAGAGATGAATTAGATTTTTCTGGTTATACCTTTACAGGGCTATCAAACAGGCCATTTAGTTTAACAAAACTTCCAGTAGAGTCAGAGCAGGATGGTGCAGACTCCATGTCCTTATGGACATGTCTTGGTTTATGGAGGACAGAGTCTCGATAGCAGAAAACGATGAGCCCGGCCAGGAGAGCGCCCATTAGAAAAGCAGCAAAGACGCAGGTGATGAGGATGTTCATGTGGACCATTTGGTTGCTTTCACTTTTATGAATATCCCATACACCTACAATACAGTGATACAATTGTAAACACCTCAATACAAACACTTGTCACAGGGACTGTTAAATTATGTTTACTTCAGCATATACCCACTGCACTATACTCAGATCAACTACATACAAATTCTTTAAAATAGTTCAACACAGATTAAGGACAAGTTTGGTGAAAACTGACAGTCATTGTTTTGCATCCAAATCCATTTACCCATCTACAGGAAGAGCTTGTTAGTTCCAAAGTGTTGATTTGACCAGCATTTTACAAGAGGATGTGTCATGCATCCAGCATCCACAGGAAAGGAGTGCTCTTATTTGTGATGGAGCCAAAAAAATATATATTTTTCATAGTGGAAAATTGGTCAGAGGATAGAGAAGTAGTGTTTGCATCCAAAGAATTTATGAAGGTTCTGCTCTACCTAAGGTTTGTTAGTAACCACAGACATTGAAGGGAGTTAGTCATTCGCTGTACAGCCACAGCACTGGTCTGGCACAGGGGGCCCAGTCAATGATCTACCAGCCATGATAAACTGTCACTAAAGCTAGTTAACAAATCTATGAAGGAAATGATGGTGAAAAAGGTTTTAAAGCAGACTTCTTGACAACAAAGGGTAGTTTAATAATTAGATGACAAGAAGTAAATCATTTGCAAGGAAAGAAAATAAAGTCAAAAGCACACATGGATTTAAAGAAATGAAAGAGGTTACATAGAAAAAGCAACATAAACAATGTAGAAATAATGTGCATAGAGTGCCTTCCACAGTTATTGGCATCCCTGGTAAGGATAACAAACATTAGAAATACAGCAGGTAAGGTGACTTTGTAGCCCCTCCATGTCCATTTCTCAACAGTTCTCGAATAGGAGTTCAAAGTTGTTGTAAAAAGTATATATATATATATATATATATATATATATCCTTTCAGATTCACTTTGGGATGTGTTGTTTGGTTTTATTTGTATCCAACATATTGTTACAAAAAAGATTAGGTGAGCATCTACTGGAGCCCTTGCACCTATCTCTACTAAAGGTGTCAATAGCTATGGAAGAGTGTTCTGTTATGATAGAAAAGAAATGTTGCTAGTAACTATTAGATCATGTTTAACTAGCAGGTTGGATTGTCTTCCTATGAGCCTTACCCTCTGGCCCCCCTGGGAGAGAGTTAAAAGTATGAGATGTGGCTGGGTCATCCTGTAGCACAAAGCCTGAGCCGTAGAGCTCTGGAAGAGGCCCTGAGCTGGGGCTCTTACTGGGTATGAGTACTGGGGGCTGTATGGGCTCACTGGGCTGGACAGTGACTGATGCAGATGAAAACTCCATGTCTGTGGTGACAAACAAACGGTTAACAAATTGTGCAGGTGAGCGTAAACCATGTTATCCCAGTTAGTAGGAATTCGCAGAGCAGTTATGTGAAAAAATGGTTTTTCTTTTTATTACATTTAGAGACCAAAACATTAAATTTGAAAGTATTTCTGTAAACATGGAGGAAAAACATTAAATCACAGATTTCGAGGAGTTGTACACAACATTAGGGAGGCTAAGAGATGAACTGTTGTCATGCGTAAGGGAAGACAGATGTATCAGGAATGGAAATGATCCAATGAGTGGTTTTGTGCAGTGGTTAGAGCACCTATGTGGACTACTTTGTTTGAGATGGTGAAAATCAAGCATTAGCATTTAGTAGTTGTTCGGTGCAAGAGATGAAAAGTAGCAATGAGGGAAAGAAACATGGTGGGAAATGCTGAACTGAAGAAAAGAAACCAGTTGAGTAAAAGATCAAACTAACCAGAGGTAGGGTCGCCAAATGATTTGACACCTGGCGCTGAGGTAGTGCCCAAAAACACTAAAAGAATTAAAAGGACAAGAAATCATTATAAGGGAAATCAGAAGTAAAAAATTAAACTAAATGCTCAAAGCGTGCTTTGAGAATAGATATTTTTGCACTTCCTAACAAAACTGGAAGCCCTCTGGTTCGGATCAGTACGGAGGTTCAGCCTGGGTCATGTTTAGCCGATACACATGAGGAGAAAACTGCATTTAAGTAAGATACCTAAAGATGATAATTTTCCAATTGTATAATAATATAAAACTTCATCATCTGCATAAGCTGAACATGACCTTTTAACTGTACATGTCCATGTGTGGGCCTCACAGAAAGCCGTTGTTACAGGTGGCCATGTACTGTATGTAGATGTGTGTGTTAATACTGAGAATAGACTTATGTAAAGGGTTAAGTTACTGGAGTGGTTACTGGCTGTGATTGTGCAGGCTGGTGGTGTATGTAGAGATGAGTTTGTGTTTTACTTGTGTACAGTGTGTGTAAGTGTTAGCATAAACGCGTGTGTTTGTCGGTGCTGCAGGATCAATGGCATGGCATGGAAACGAGAGTCATACCTTGACAGTCTCCAAGGTGGGTGGTGTTGCCATATTCAACGTCTTGCTCGTATCCTTTCCTGAAAATACAGAGCAGGAAACTAAAACTTAAAAAACTGCCAATAAGTCAGGCATTGTTAATGTTTTTGTTTTTAATTTCTGAATTTTTTCTCCATTAACAGTTTGCAGCCTAAGCTTGAACTCACAAAACACCAGGTTGTATTCTCTCACAGGCACCGTGGGCTTTCCAACCACAGTAAGGATCTCTTGATGCAATGCATGACCTGGCACACAAACACAGCCAAACCAGGCTTAATGATTACTGAAATAACATAGTTATCATTTGTGACTGACTGAACATTAACCGTCATGCCTATGGTTAAACTTCTATGATCCTCTTTATGGGTTGTGCAAAAAAAAAAACAAAAAAACATCACAATAAAGTCAAACACCTATGAGTGACAGTATAACCTCTCAACAAGAGCAGCGTCACTTACTTTTGGCAAGAGGAGTGCCTTTCACAACGACTCAGGGGAATACGGATAACACAGCTTGAGAAGGCGACATAAAGGCTGTGTGTGTTGTTGTCCACGTGCAGCGAGAGAACACGCTTGTCATCCTCACGGTTAGATGGGCACCTGGAAAGAGATAGTGGATACCTGTCAGACAACTCAATCCTCTCCCCAAGTCATAGAAAATTGCAACACCGTTGCAGGCATTTAACCTTATACACATGGCACTTCTACAGATAATCACTCGCACTGCACTTGTGCCAAAAGCAGAGACAGTGTCCTGTTTGTCGGTTGTTTTAATTTCAAAAGTTACTGACTCTTGAAATGAAAACCGAAAGACACAAGAGGAAGAGAAACAGAAAAGAAAATTGTGTAGACAGTTTAAGTTTAGAAGAGACCTACTTGGCCTTGTTGAAGACGTCAATCTCCTCCAGCAACAGGCTGTCATTTAGGGATACAGGGGAAGTCTTTGCTAAAACTTTGAGGACAACCCCAGATTCTGCACCGATGAAGACCACAGTGTAGTTCTTGTGAGGTCCTGCTTGACTGTCTACAGCCAGAGCTGTTAGTCTGTACCTTTGGGAATAGGATAAGAGAAAAATTGGAGAGATGGTTATAATCCAATACTTTCTGGGATATATATCTCTTTGTCCTTAACATTCTAAAGATAGTAATAAAGACAGCTCTAATTAATATCCAGCTGCAACACTGTTGATTTAATCAAAACTGTTAAATGGATGTAAATCAGATATGAGAAGTTGATGTAAAACACAGTGCAAGTACCTTCAATCATAGATTTACCTCACTTCCCATCTACAGCAGGACCACATGTTGAGCTTAGAAATTAGGCAAATTAAAGTAAAAATAAGATTCAGGCAGGATTTTTTTCTAGCAGATGGAAAGTTTAAAAAAATTATATGAAGATTGAGAAGATAACACCAACCTAACAGTAAAGGTAAAACGCCACTTTTCTTAGAGAAAATGGCTTTTAAGAAAGTTCATACAGATTAAATCTTAAAATTTGTATTTTTTGGTTCATTGTTTTCAGTGTTTGAATAATGTCTGGCTTAAAGGATGCTGTTTTTCAAATGAATAACTTGAAGTGAGTGCAGATCTTTCTCACGTTGCTCAAACAGCAATCTATTAGATCTACATCAAACACATTTGGGGGAAATCTTTACCTTCATAGTGACTGATCACAGATCCTACAAAGGTGAGTACAACCCAGTGGAAAGAACGGGTGTTGTTCTTTGTCTAATTGGGTGAAGTCTTTGTCAACCTTAATGGAATCTCGATTTTTTTAACCCTTGCATTATTTAGGAATAAAGAAAAATATGCTGGCAGCAAATATTTAAGTGCACAAAAGAGTCAAGACATTTACCCCATAAAGGCACAAGTTTGGTCACAGCTGTGTTTTTTATGCATGGTTTGTTTGCTAAACTGTCATCCAGCACTGTTTTTCAAAGTTTTCGTTGTTTTGAACTTTAAAATTATTGCTTTGACTGTAGATATTTAGGTGAATATCTATGGTAATCGTCTCCTGACTTAAGATTAGTACATATCTGCTTTATTGGAGAGGCACCTTCTCTCGTTTACTATTTTGAAGAGAAGCTAAGAGAAACGGGACTCTGTGTGCCGCAGTTACTTGTCTTTTAAGCTTGAACCTTTTAAAGCCTAAATAACAAATAGTTCCCCCTGAAAATGGGCAGAATACAAAAGTAAAAAAAGCATCAAAAATGTGTAAAAGAGGTTAGAGAAAGCCTGTGTCCACTCACACAAAATATAAATGTCAGTATTTACACGAAACTGTTGCACTGTGCTGTGTAATGTACTGACGCATGCCCTCATAAATTTGTCAGAGTTAAGCTCTTGTGTTTCCACTGACAGATGTTTTTCCATGTGTACTTACCGAACACGTGTCTTGGTGAACCAAGGCTCGTCCCCAATCGAAGGCACAGCTGTGTCCATAAGGGGGTGGGACTTGATGAACTGTAGGGTGTCATCTGGGAATTCCACCGAGCTCTTAAAGGATGCAGCTGGACCGTGACCCGCACAGCTCCCAGGTCTGAGACATGAAGAGTGCACATGCACAGAGGGCAAAAGGTCAAAGATTGGGCCTATACCATCAAACACGGGGGGAGAATTAAAAAGACTGAAAAAGTGCAGAGACAGCATGGGGTGGGGTGGTGGTGGGGTAGCAGGTGTCTTTTGGGCTATGGAAAAGGTCTCAGCTGGAATCATAAAATATACATATGCATGATTATATCTCATCAATGATTTACATAAGTAATGAGGTGCAACGTGGACTTTGTGTTTTGGACGCAGGGCATGGCTGCCAATATAAGTGCCGACTGTAAACTGGCTAAATATTCAATGCATTTAATTATCCCAAATTAATAATTTAATCACCAGCAGATGGTAAATGTGTGCGCTGGATCAAAGCTAATAACCTGGTGGCTTGCTTGGGAAAAAGATTTGATTTCACTGGGTTTAAAAATGACAAAGAAGGATTAAGAAAAAGAGAGAATGGAGGTGGTTAGCAGCTGCTGCTCAAAGACATGCAATGTTCAGTAACTGGAATCATGCCTTAACCGTTTCATTACTCATTCCTGCTTCTTGTTGAAATTATGTTTTAAAAGGTGGGAGTATTGCTTTGAGCTCAAATTCTCACCTGGGTTTTGGAAGCTTCTCCTCTGGAAATGGTGTCCACACAGAGTCAGGGGTCTTCTGCTCCTTAAAGCGGCCCATGAATACTTTCTCTATATCAGTCATGGAGAAGGCGCACACTGCTGATCCTGGAATACTGCAGAGGGATAACAGACTGGTGAGAATGGGATATTTTAAGACGTATCCATCCTAAATTGGATTTCTGTGGCTCACCTGTTCATCTGTGTTGTGAAAACGCCCACCACGGAGGGAACGCCATTGATGTCGATGATGTCAGTGATGGACTGAAGCACATCGAAGTAAAAGAAGGACTCCCCCGGTACAGAGCAGTTCAGCCTGGCCTTCACAAAAGAGGTCCAGTGCTTCTCCAGCACCCGCTGTGACCCGCCAATGTCATTTTTGCAGATTCGAGCTACTCGGGAATAAACAACCTGCAAGAAAAAAGAGGTTGGAGAGGACTGAGGCCAGCGGAAAAGGAAGGCATCTCCGTGAGTGTCACTAAAAACACTTCAGGTTGCTGAATAATAAATAACTCCATCCTGTAGCGACTCAGCACAAACACTTAACGCACACATGACTCATATTTAACTCAGTGTGAGGAGATTGTTCGCCCAGACTGAAACAAACATTAAAAAATGTACTTAAAGCAGCATCGTGTGAAAGTGTGTTTGATTTCATATATTACAGAGGCAGAGAGCATAAATGAGGTACATGAAGCAGTTGGCTTAAATGTTTTTAATTATTCACTAGTGCAAACCTCCATCAGAAGCCAGGTGACACCCCAGCATTAGTAGAGTTAAAATATTTAGTAGCTGGTGGCTGATGGAAGATGCTGGTTTCCTGTGGCCTG
Organism: Jordanella pulchra; assembly: GCA_034780135.1. NCBI lineage: Eukaryota > Metazoa > Chordata > Actinopteri > Cyprinodontiformes > Cyprinodontidae > Jordanella > Jordanella pulchra. The sequence goes on from JAUZNJ010075877.1 coordinate 16,936, forward strand.
GCGAGCCCAGCCGAGGATAAGATGCTCAAACGCAAAGCCGGCCTCAAACACCGACTGTCCTAATTCCCTCCACAAGACTGTGTGTGATGGAGTGTAAGGGAGACACAAAGTCTGCAGGGGGTAAATCCTTCTTCTGTGTAATGGTTTTACATTAGGAAGACATTCCCAGTAACTGCTGGGTGTCAAAATTCCCCCTATGTTGGGATGTGATTTACAGCCATCACCCCCAAGGCTCCTTTATGGCAGCATTTCTAACACATCTGTCAATGGAAGACATTCTGGCCCCTATTTTTGAGGAATATTTAAGGGTGATTTACTCAGCAGTTGCACTGTCTTACCTTTCCTAAATTGCTGTGTTCCACGGCAATCTCCCGGTAGAAAAAGTACACGTAATTCCCATACTCGGCTGCATGCAGGAAATGTGGTTCTGAGGGGGAAAGAGAGAGAGGGGGAGATGAAGGCGGAGAGGTAAAGTGTATTTCTGCACCGTCACCACCGCTGTGCATGTTGAATATTTCAAAGATTTGTACAAGGCCGTATATGACAGAGGTGACCTAGATTGCCTGGGAGAGAACAACCCATATTCCCGTGAAGCTTGGAAAGGCAGGAGAGTTCTCTATCACTCCAAAAACCGCTCTGACAGTCACGTACAAACATTCAGTGGCACCGTTGCCATTCAGCTTCCTGGCAGGTAGATGCATATGTTTTCAGAGAAGAATTCAGGTTGACTGATGGTGTTTTTTAAAATAAAATTAAACAATTTTGCTATATACTCACTATTTGCTTCACCATTTTTTATGAGCTAGATGGAAATCAGCCACTGAAAAATATCACCTTTCACTTTTTTTGTGTTTGATTAAGGGGCTTAGAGATTGTTTTAATTATTACTCCAAGGTTCAGTAATTTACTCGAGGAGTGTCTGTTTCTTTTAATTTGATTGTAGCGCCTAAAGCTTTAGAGCCCAACCGAATGCAATCAACTAGAAGAAAGAGGAATCTGTAAATCCAGTTCAAGGGTTAATAAAATATCTGAAGCATTAGTTGCACAATGAGATATCTGGTGATTGTGTCTTGAATTTTGCAAAATAATATAGTATACTTTTATAAAACAAGGATGCATTTAATTACTTTGAGGTAAAAAAAAAAAGCTTGGTAAGCTTAAAACACCTGTTAAAACGTCTCTCAGTTACATTACACACTGATAACTCAAACCTCAGAGGATTGTAGAAGAGGGACTGGACTCTTGCTCTGTGGTCCAAAGTCATCTTTTAAAATAAAAATGCAAGCTTTAGATTCTACCAAAATGGGCTTTCTTAGCTCCTCTGCAGACATGCAAGCTGATCATTGAATTTAGTGCAGTTTTCTTGCAGTAATTTATCCCAAAAAAATGCCCAAACATAAGTGTATAATCTGTTTCCTTAATGAAGATTCTGTTTATTAGGCTGGCATTTCTATTTTAAGGTTCCTTTACGGGATTAAATGTGATAATAAAACTTCACTTCACAGAAAATGTTATTAGTTGGAACCAATGATCAAAATTACAAAAAATGAACCCTTAAAACATAGTGGACTGGAAGAAGTAACTAATATAATATGTCAATTTATCTTTTGGATTGAAATTAATTAAAATGGACCTTTACTGTGCCATATAATGGAAACATACAAAAAGAACCAAGTGCTTACCTTTGAGCCATTTAGAGTCATATTTGATGGTTCTCAGGGCTGATCCATCACCCATACTTCGATAGATGACAGAATCACTGGCCTGGAAGTCAGCAACTGTTGCAGAATACAGCTTTCCTTCTAAAAAAAAAATAGCAAAAAAAAATTTTACAAAAAAAGAGAATCAACACATATCACTGCATTTTTTTCTTTTCTCTTATAAAGCTAATTGGTTGAGCTGTTATCACTGCAGGCAGTTTTACTGAGGCAGAAACACAGAGGTGATAATGAGAACATAAGTAGAAACACATTATTCGTTCTTCTGCAAGACTAAATACTTTTGCGGGTGGGTGTGTGTTAGACCCGTACCAGCGAAAAGGGCCACGTTGGTTTGCTTGGAGTCGAATGGGCACCGTGCCAAACCATTTATCTCTTCCCCATCCAACTCGAGGTTATCCAGCTAAAGGAAACACAGAAATCACCCACACATCACATTAGATATAGGGGAAACACACACACATCCAATTCTAACAATAAAAACACAGAAATTGTCCTGGTGTACCGACCCTGTAGTATCTGCACATGGGGTTGAAGCCATTGGTGCCACAGATAAACACCAGGTCATCATTTCTGGGAACCAGAACTTTAATAAAATTGTGGCACTCGTCCTGAAATCAAACACACAACATTTAATAAAAACGTGGTGCCTTTCCTTTTCTCATGATGGATACATTTACCAAAATCTTTTTCTTCTTTCATACTTACTCTATGTTTTCCCTTCACAGCACACGTCTCTCTGTCACTTTGGCCTGATCGCCACGTTAACTTCTGTAAAGACCCACACGGTGCATTAGACACGTGCATGTCAAACAAAATACACAGACTTGCACACAAACACCCCCCCCCCCCCCCACCCCCTCAACTCCATTTTCCACTCTCTCATTTTACAACCTGTCCGGTTGGTGATGAATGGCTCAGTATTTTCTGCAGAGCCCTTTCAGTGATTGTGGTTTGAGAAAGCAGCTAGTGGTGAGAATCTTACCCGGTAAGAAATGATCTCATTCCTGTACGATTCTCTCAGACTGACGAGGTACACCTGATCTCTGTAAACACACAACAATGGAACACATGCACTTTGGTCAGAAAACTTCAGGGAATACCCTTTAAGAGGAAGAAAACAAATGGCTATTTTATAAGAAGAATCTCTAATTATCTGGAAAAGAAGTCCATGCAATGGATAATTATGAGTTCATTTGCATAGATTTTACTATTTGCTACTAATTATTATCATTGCAGGTATACTTTTCAGATTCTACTTCCTAATTAATGAATTAATTCCCAATTAATTCCCAGGTTAATTGTAAACTAAAATAAGTCTGTAATCTAAAATAAATAATCTATGATTTAAATTGTGATGATAGATAACTACAGCAACGTGGTAATATTAAAAATTATGAAAGGAGAATTTCACTTTATGGTCTACAAGAAAATATTCTGTAGTGTAAAAGGCGAACATTTTTATATCCTACCACTCACTTTTTATACCAGAAAAAAAAAAAAATATATATATATAAATATATATATATATATATATATATATATGTAGGAAGATCACAGATGATTAAATGATTAAATGAGTGGGTATTCAAAGCAACACATCATCAGCATAAAGTGAGACTTTATGGTCAAGGTGAGCTCTCTTAAGGCCCCACATTCGCTCTCATCATGCTCATTAAGAAAAGCTCAATAAGTTGAAAAATTATAAATACAAGCAAAGATCTAAGTCCTGATGCTTTGTTTAAGATGGAGCGTTTTGTTCATTAGTACAACAGGGTTGTACTAATTTAAAGATTGTAAAAAAAAATATTCAACTGTTTTTTAGTGGATGAATACAGAATATAGGAAATCCCTGAAAGCACGTTGACCGCCATGATGGACGCCTTCACTGGATCGATACAGCCATATACATCAGATCTTGAAGCCACAGATCCAATAACACTAAGAGCTTTTTCACCCTGGTGCTTGTGTTCACTTGCCAAGCAGTGACTGAATATATTGATGGGGGGTGGTGTTTAAAAGGGAAAGACGACAGATTGGAATATGGCAAACGTGTGTGTGTTAAAAATACCTGCCAGCGATAAATAGCGTGTCCTGTATCTTGGTCATCAGCTGAAAGTCGAGGCGATGCTGGGAGTCGTTGACAGAGGGCCTGCCTCTGAACACAGGGTACTTCCGTGTGTCTGCAATGAAAACACACCCATGCACATACAGTTAGAAATGTGTAAAATCTCACTCACCTCTTGTTTCAGGTTAAACTTAATTTAATACATTGATCAGCAATGAAAACACAATCCAAACAAGTGTTATACTGGGCAAGTTCCGAACCCGTGTACCATTAATTGCGGTAAGGATGGGGCTGCTTATGTCAGCATTTTGCTTTGTTGTTTGAGTGCATGACAGAAATTGAAATAAAATGCCCCCAATCTTACAACTACCCCTAGAGCAGAGTGATTTTATGAATATGGCACCACAGTGTGTGAAGTGATGACGCAGCACCAAGGAAGGGTTTTCGTGCATTTGGTGTTAATTCAGTGTGGTGAATTAAATGTGAAGAAGGAGGGAGGGCTGCTTTAGCAGGTAATATGAACAATAGCCGGTTTCTACTCACAGTGAGCATCAACAACGTCGAGGGGCACGACGTCCTCCGGGAAGCTGACTGCAAGGAGAGTGCGTGAAGCTGCCAGTAACAGCAGAAGCTCGCTGAGCAGAAGCGCAGCTCCCTGGCCCATGGCTGCTCACAGACGACACTTCCTGTTTCACACTCCTGGAGATGTTACCTGGAGGCATTAACAAAATGCATGGTTGTTGCTTTTCATATAATGGATTTTATGCTTTAGCTCCACAGTGAATTCAACTCTAATCTTATGAGAAGCATAAAAAACTTTAGCCAAAGACACAATGATGCACACTTAACACTTCCTCTGATTTATTGATGACTGGGTAGTAGGTGGCGAGACTTGGCCACTTCACCCACAACCTCTTACTGCATCTGCTGTCTGAAGGAAGGTCAGCCAACTTACTGGTGGGGCTTCTCGGTGTGTGTTGGATGCAGCGGAAGTCCACCCTTTGAGAAATGTGGTGGGCCTGCTGTCGCTATACATCTGTGCTCTGATTGGTTTTCTTTAGCCAGACCCTGCACTAATCAGCACATTGCAGCTTCATCACCTCTGGTAGCGCAGCCTCTGCTTTGACCTTAGCAGAGGTTTATCAGCACTCTGCTGGCAGGAATCACTCCAGCCTTTCAGTGGAGCTGGTCTGTTTTTTTTTTTTTTGTCTCTCAGGGCAGTGATTCCCTCAATTGTTTCTGCATTATGACATATGCAGTCGTTTAGATGAGCTGTAATTTTATTAGACACTGGTTTGCATAGTGCCTGATTGCAGATATGTTAATGGCTACATTGGCAATAATTTATCGTGGTTGTGGCAGGGGGGAGTTTAAGTGTGTAAGTTGGTGTATGGAAGAGTACTTTAGGGACAGTCTGTGTCTGTGCATATTAATGACTGATGTACATTCAAATATTTATAAGGCAAACAAATTATTCATGGAGGTAAAGCCTGAACGGATATAAACAATTTACAGGGAGACGTCACACAGGCATGGGGATGGATTAGCAGGGGAGCCCACTGAGATGCCCAGGCTGCACATACAAAATCATGCTTTCAAATGCTATAATGCAAAGACTGTGCTGGTGCACGAATGCATAGAGACACACACTCACACACAAAGTATTGACTCATTTTTCAATTAGCCCCAAAGCACACCTGCTCCACTGCTGTCTGTGAGCCCAGCCCCGCCAAGCCATTAGCGCTTTGATTGATCCACACAGGAAACATGGCTGATCGGCAGCCAGAAAAGAAAAATCTATAGCCCTCACCCCAATCACTGTAGCAAAGTTAAGACATTGTGAACCAAAAATCTGATTAGTTCATCTTGTCACAAGAATTGTGTATTTGATGTGCACGCTTCTGGCCTATATCTTACAAATATCGAATGACCTATGAGAAATAGTTGTCAGCGAACCAATTAGACTAGGTTAGATTTTTTTTTATAACAAAAGCCTTCTGTGAGGACACAGAGCACATAAAGACAGCCTTTATTCTAACACATTGATATAAAACTTGCTGCTTTTTACCCTAATTCAGTGTTGATCTAAACAATTACTGCTCGATGATCAAAGAAAAGGGTTGTTAGCTGGAATCGGAGTAAAGCCCATGTGTTTTAGTCATAAGCAGTGTGTAATCATGGCTATTCAGCACTCTGTGGGATACTGAGGCCTTTGAAAGAGCAGTGTCATTAACTCTGAGTAATGCAATGCCTGTACGAGATGATGCTTAAGCTTCATCAGTCCACATAATGGTTAAATTAGGGGTTTGATGTCTCAATAGAAATTGGTAGATTTCTGGGGACCAAAGGGATGTTTGAATAAACGATCCACAGATGTATGTCAAGCGCCTGTTAAAATCGTAATGTAAATGAGAGGTAATATTACTGCTCCACAAAGAAATCTGCTGGTGTTTTCCTTGAAAGCATCACACCAGTTTTATGTTTCCTTAACTACCTGGTTTTGAAGCCCATCCATTGAAATTTGTGTTATTGTAGAATTGAATACAATAAACTGCAGAGTTTCCAAAGCAAAACACAAGACAGAAATAGATACCAAATGCTCAATAGCAGGGAGCTATAAAAAGTAAATAAACTGATCTCTGCAGTTCTACTGTATGATGCTTTCATGAAAACTGCAGGCTGTTCACATATCCCAAACTTGGCGGTATTCACAGGTAGATCATTTCCTGACTTGTCAAAAATTTATAGTCCTTTTTCTTTGTCGCCTCTTCAAAAGCACTCCAACTCGCACCCTTTTTTTTTTAATACTAAAGAAACTACGAGAGAAAGCCTCCAGGCTGGACCTAAAATACAATCTTTCTTTTACAGCTGCAGCCAATGAGTTTTGTGAAATCTTTCTGTAGAAACTTTTAGTATAAGGTCAGCGATTTAAAATTAACTCTCATGCTCTTATGAGGCCAGTTTGTTTTCAGTTGCCTTTACACCCTCTGGTCTCCCTACAGTTTGTGCATGCGTCTGTGTTCAAGGTGTGTATGTGAGTGCGTGCACATAGAAGTCTAGAGACGCCCGGCTTGTCACGCAACTCAGTGCCATTCAGCGCTGCCTCGTTCTGCCTCTGTTATTACAGGCTTTTCAGTGTCCTACAACCACGCACTTTCACTGCCGATACCGCTGGCTCCGGTCCACGGTTTCTAACATGGAGGGGGACAGAGAGGGGGTGTCTGTCGGATTTCTGTTTCTGCTGACAGTGACTGACTTGGGTCTCTAGCACAGTTATGGTGGTTTCAGCTCCAGCTTTAATGCTTCAAGCTTAAAGGGACAGATTAACACTTATCCTCCTCTTAGCTGGGTTTTCACTGGCACAAGAACCTCACCTCTATTGTGGCACTGCATGGATGTTGTTTTTTTGCAGGGAGGTACTTCTGGGAGGAATTCTGGATAATAAAAAGGATTGAAAACAACAGCAGTGCGTGAGATTTTGTAAATTGTGTGTGAATGCGTTGGGTGGATGTAATCCCAGCAGAACAATAGCTGCTTCTGCTGCTGCTGCTAAGGGCTCCCCGACTTGTCATCTCACACAGCACGAGCTGTGAATTTAACAACACAAGAAATCAGATAACTCAGGAGTTTAGTTTCAGGCATGTCTTTACCCACACTCTGTGCATGTTTAAAAACACATGCAGGCCTGTGTGACTCTCATCCAGAAGCTGTGTACATCCTATAACTTGGCTTTCATCTGCTGTTTCGTTTGGCTTGGTGAAATTAATCCAGATGCAGCCTGGTTGCGGGGGGTGAATCAGCCACATGATTAGAACAGCTACAAAACAGGCACAAAAGTTATCTTTTCCATTCCCACTGCAGTGAGAGCAGTACCCCTAACTACCAGCTATTAAAGCCATGATTACTTCTCACTTGCTTGGTTGGACTTGTTGCTTCAGAAATTTATCATTAGCGGATGTTTTTGCCTCCCTGAATGCACGCTTCCCAACTTTTGCTCTACACCTCAGTGAGCAGGGGAGTGAAACAGGAGAAAGGCTGTTCTCAGCAGTAGTGCTAAACAAAAGCCTTAAGTTGCAGGTGTGACCAAGAAACAAAAGGGGGCTTTGGGCAATAGAACACAATAGAGCCCCACCCCCATGCCCAGTAGATCCATGTTTATAGGATGTTTAGGGGACCTCTGATTACTATACAAATAAACTGGAGCCAAATGTTTCACACATGGTCGAAGTTTTACCGCTCTGTCTATTTAACCCAAACAATCACTGATAAGCATATAAGGGAAACCATACAGGGTTAAAAGTGATCACTGGATGGTTTAATGATGGCTGTTCCAGGGTTATTGCCGGCTTTAAAGGAGGTTAACAGTGGTCGTTCTGGTCACTGAGCTCTGACCCAGTGTCCAGCCAGGCAAAGGCGGACATTCAGCCAGCTGTGCAGTTGGAAAAAAAGAGGTAAAAAAAATGTAGCTTGTTATGATGTTTGAGCTAGCCATGGTGGTGTTCCACCCCTACATCCAGTTTGTAATTACAGTATGAGCTAAGCTCTGTGATCTCAGTGGCAAAAGTTCAGATCCATCAGACTTTCAGGGATTTAGATTTATTTCTAAAAGAGAACACAGGTTGGCAAATATAGAACCGGGGCTTTGATCATGGATCAATATCATGTTTAAATGTTTATTAAAAATTAAAATGCATTTTTTCAATTTAGAAATAGATGTGATCATGTAAAAAAAACAAAACCGCATAAAAACACCTCACGTTGCTTTTTAAATCAAATTTACCCACTTTCTATAATACATCAGTTGTTTTTAACTAGTCTAGAACACTCCTCTCTGAGATCAGTCCCCATATTTCTTCTCTCACTCTTAATTTCCACACTTTCCGTGTGAATCTTTTATCCCTTTCCTGCCTACAAAACCCCTGCTTCCAACCCTTGCTCTGATGCATGCATTGTGCAAACCCGAGTATAAAGGCATTCGAGTTTTGTCCGTGTAAATCCTTTCATACCCTTTTAGTCCACATGTTGGACTCGTACAAAAGAACAACAAAGACGCGGGGGACAGCGGTGGAGTGACAGCGGTGATGGGTCTTGGTGCATCTATTGCGCTTTATTCATGTGTAGAGCTTGGCTTCCTTGCCTGTTAGGCTCTGAGCGCTTCTGCTGTTTACTATTCTACATTAGGATGGCTTAGGGAAAAAAAAGAGACTAGAATGCTTTAAAAATAGCAGAGGCATCAGAAAAGGAAACACCTTCCTGGTAACTGTCCGCCCATCTCCTCTTATTGTTTAACAGCCCACTCTTTACAGCCCTTCTATTCACAGCCACCAGAAGTTGATTAAAAAATGAGAAAAAAATGTAATCATTTTCATTTACTAATTAATAATAGCCCGATTCAAACTAACAATATCAAATATGAATGTTTATAATTAAAAAAACGATGGAAGATTATATTACGCACAGATTTAAAGGGCTATAACCAAACAAATCGGGTTAGTTTTACAGCCAATTACCAACTAGGAATACTTTCATTTCATACATATTCTTGCTGTAGGTTATTTGTTTAAATATTAAAAAATAAGGTGCGCATTAATTGCCACAGCTATTCTATCAAAATCCAATGCATTTGACACTTTAATGTTAAAATAAAATATCACACATAACACCTACCTGGAACAGCCAAATTCACGCACGAATGAGATACTCCGAATGAATGTTATATTCCTTTGATAATCCATGTGCGTGAAAAAGCCCAGCCTGATACTCCTGTTGTTTTAAGCTCCATCCGGAACCCCACTTTCCCCACCTTTCATCCAGATGCGTTGTGTGATTTTTCGGCTCCGTTCTCCACATTTAGGAGCTTTCTGACTCGGGCTCGGTCTCCGTTCCCGGGCCCCCCTGGCGCTCTGATGAGTGATCTTCAAAGCTCTGCCACGACCACACAGCCCCCACGATACCACCATCCCCTCCCTTTCTCTCACACACACACCAGCCCCTTCCACTACGATTAACTTTGGAAACCAGCGAAGAAGGACACAAACGATGCACTCCTTCGTATACTACTCAGCTTTCTCACTTTATGATTCAGAAAATTACCAGCGCGCGAGAACAGCTCATAACCTCTAATATTGATCAGAAAGTGCTCGTTTGGTCTGTTTAGCGTCAACGTTTAACTTACAGGTTTGCAATAAGTGGCTCAAGTTAACTGTGTTATTTAATTGAAGTTTATAAGCAACAATAAATGTTCGAATGTGATCCATTTCCACTTTTACAATCAATGGAAAGCTGAACAGATTAATTTCCCCCTTTAACTACAAATAAATAAGAGTCTTGACTTGAAATGAAAACAGCCCGGAGTTCAACTATCTCCCTCTTGCAACCTTCAGTTTTTACCGATCAAAACAGCACATCGGACAGGAGGAATATATTGGTTTTAAAGGTAAACACTTCTCTCTACGTCCCCCCACCTTTCTCCGACTTTCCCCATACAGTGTGGCGCTACAAAAGTACATCCACGTCTCATCAGCAAGGGACTCACCTCATCTGAAATTTCTATTTTATATCCTTTTACGGGTTGCAGGGGTAATCCAGAAAAAGGAAAATCTCTTGCGCGTCGTAGTGAATCAACTTCTGGCTTGGAGAAAAACAAACTAATGCACGGCAAATGGTGTAATTCGACCCGAGCGAAGTCAATCCATCCAGTGCGAGGACTGCAGCCTACCAATAAGCAGCGCTCGTGCTCCAGTCCCTCCCCCAGTCATCCATCTCTCCTCGGTTGGTTTGGGCTTCTTCCCTGTGCCTTGCTCTGGTTTCCTCCCCTTTCTTTCCTAAAGCCTTGAGAGAAAGAAAAATTACCCCCCCCCCCCATTTCAGTTCTCTGTGACCCTGTATCCCCCCTCCCTCTCCCTCCTTAATCTGTAAACCCCATCCCCCCACTCCAGTCCAGAAAGAAGGGTTCTCTGTTAAAATCATTTCAGCTGAGTTTTGTCAAGTCAGTTAAACAGTTTAGGACATGTTTGGATTAAAGGAGGAGTTTCAGCTCAAATTTCTTTCTTCTTGAACATCGGCCGTTTTCTTTTTTAAAAACAAAATCATTGATGTGTAGAAATATATATACATCAATGATATAATAAAGCCTTTCCATTTACTATTTCTTGTTTAATTTGTCTATTAAAAAGAATTATTAGCTTAATAAAAATGTTTCTTGTCAAAAAAATGAAGGTATGGTTCAAGATTTCTAATTAAAAGATTTTCTTACATTCAACTCTAAACCAGAATAGCTTCATTTTGATACTGATTTGTACTTTTTCACAAACAATGTATATACCTGACTCTAAAATATGGGATAAGTTATGATCCAGCTGCAGGGAGCGGTGGGTATCACTTTTGTCTTGCAGCCAGAAGGTTCTAGGTTTGATTCCCAGTCGCTATAATTCCTGCATCAAGTTTGCATGTTCTCTCCGTGCATGTGTGGTTTCTCCCCAGGTACTCCAGCTTCCTCCTGCAGTAACACATGTCTGTTAGGTTAACTGAAATCCCTACATTGTACTTCGGTGTGTTGCTTCCTTTTCTGTTAAGTGGATAATTTGCCATTAAATGCTTTATGTTATTTTCTTGGTTAGTAGGAAAGCAAATGGAGCCTTACTACCTGCTACCAACATTTCTTATGCAACTGTTTCTTTCTCTGTAAATAAAACCCAGTGTTAAGATAAAAGTAGTTTAATGGGATCATAAAACTGTTTTTTTTAATAAATGTAATTTTTAGGTTTGGGTATTTGGCCCATTTTATCAACTAGCCTTCTGCTTCATCCACCAAGGACTAGGTTTATTTTAAATGAAGACAATGCAGGTTTATCTGTTTCAGAGTGGTTAAACGCTATACTAGTTTCTTTATTAACCTTTTTTTGTAACAGCTTTACACACTGGCCTTACGTATTTTCTGTGTTTATGTAAACATAGTATGTCAGTGTGAGTATATTCTCGTTTACATGTGAATCTGAAGTGGTCACCAAAAGTGACGAGTCGTTCCGGTTCAGTCTGCAAAACCAGACAAAGGAAGCCCATTTGCACAATGTTAGAGAAGCAGGTTAGCAGATGTGTGAGAATCTACCCTGCATGAACTTCCTTGCCTACACGCTCCTTACATCCCCCATTATTCGCTCCAATACTCAGATCTGCATCTCAATACTTGCTGATCCTGGTTTGGCATGTTTTTGCCTTAGCTTGCTCCACCCTCTCTTCCTCTTTTTTTGGAGGCTTCACAATATTCTGTCTGTTCTTTTAGAGGGCCTTTCTTCTTCAAAGGTGCCACATGCTGTTGTTCTCAAATATTGTCTGATCTCGCTGAGGTTATCTTGGCTGATGTGCTTTCTTTCTTTGTTTATGTGACTTTCAGTCAGTGTCCTCTTGCCTTTCTCTGCACCATCTAATCATTCTGGTGTCGCTGTCAGTCCTGCTTACATCCGTGTACCATCCCGGTCTCCTACGGGGACTGAATCAGCATGAGATTCTACGTACGAGAGGATATTTCGCATAGATAAATCAATGGTGCCCCGCAAAGGGAGGTCGTATCTGTCAAAGTGGATGAATAAATATATGGACCTGTGGGTGTGCAATAATTGGCTTATTGATTGCTCTGTGTATTGCAGGGAATTGACCATTTCATTTGTTGTTCAATGACAACAATGTGATAGTATTTCAGTTGCTTCTGTATCTATTTTTGTTTTACTCTGTTTTTTAGTTGCATTTTCAGGAAGAACGTCTTCCAAAAATCACATCAACATTCCACTGTTTGTACTTTGCAAAGGTGTTGATGCTTCTTATCATCTTACCTTAAAGTATAATTTGGAAATGAATGTAAAATTATGTTTGGTTCAATTTTAATTTTACAAATGATTTAGTAAAAATGTTGGCATACATTTGTATTTGGTAATAGGACTAAAATATCAGTGTATAAATGTGAAAGGCTGCTGAAGAATACCTAATAAAATAATTTAAAACATTAACTTAAGGAGTATTAATACGAATGCTTGCAGAATTGTTTACAATTTTTTTGGGTGAAAAAATGTTTGAAACACACTTAAAATCTGGATACTTTGGCAAGGCACTTAAGTTAATTGTCAGACAAACAATATGGTATTTTGACTTCAAATCTCATCATGTATTTTATTTAGGAAGTCGAAACAATAATCTCCTAAGTAACAGGGAATGTGATGATTAAATGGAGAGACAACTGCAAACATGGCAGCTATAAAAGTGAAACAGATGGGTAAATCACAAAGGTCTGTAAGCCGGGGAGGCTTAAACAGATAGTAAGAGTGGACAGATGAATGTGTTGATACTGAGCGATGGTGAGATAGATGGTGGGAAAGTAGAGTTATGTGCATGGAGGGTGGAGGGGTGGACAGAAGACAGAAGGCCTGTGCTACTCCCTCTTTTCTGATTAGCTCCCCCTGGGACTCAGCAGTGTGTAGGTCAACCTCAGGGGGTGTGAGTGGGTTGGCCCAAGGGTGCAGAGCAGAATGTGTGGGCTTGGCCCTAAGATGGGTATACAAGAGAGGTGTGCTAACCTCCGGCCCGTTATTTACTGCCTCCAGTGCTCACCCAGATGGTTGTGAGTCAAGGTTCGGGTCTGCAGGCTTCTGATAGGGGCTGAGGCCAGAGTGGACAATGATGTTTAGCCGTGACCATCTCTTATAATAACAGAGGGAGTGATTAGACAAAGCTGCAGAGGTTAGTCTTGAAAAGGGGAAGAAAAAATACACCAAAACGATACCCTTAACAATACCCTCCAGCACTAGCTGCAGTGTAAGCTTCTGCTTCTTGGCTTGGCAATAAGTGTTCTGTCAGATGGCTGACTGTGGAGGCAGTCTGGACTGAGCCTACATGCTGACCTCTGATTGATTAAAGGCCATTTCTGGCGCTTGCCTGGCCTGGGGCACCATTTGTCACCTGACTGTGCGGTTCTGTTGAGATACTTCTTGTCCTCCAGTCTACATGTAGACATTTTTACTGATTCCTTAACTGCTCCATCGGGGCCACCCATGTCAAAATCTGGCCAGTCGATCTGGTGGTTTTAGTTAAGAGCAAAAACCAAAGTGCTGCACTGTACCAAAGAGACAAATGCAAACAGGAAACTACTTTCTTCTGCCAATGTGATCCCTGTAAGCAAGAGTTTTGGCAAATCAGTAATTTATTATTACCAGGAAGTCCCGTGTGAGCAGGAACTCTGTGTTGAAGAGTTATAAAAAGGATTGCAAGAGAAGTAAACATCCCAGTTATCAGAACATCACTTGGAACACTAACTGATATCAAAAGGTTGTGTTTTGAACACATAAATATCATTTGGAGTCACGGCTACCACAAATTCTTTTGTCTCCTTCTAAGATAAAATGACATTACTCAGCTTTTGGATCTTTGATTTTCTCAAATCAAAGATGCTCTGCTTCGTCAAAATTTGACGTTTAATACACAAATTCAAATTATTGTTGTCACCCTTTAAGCTCAGGTAATATTTTCATTTGGGGTTAATTTTAATCAAAAGGTTAAAAAAAGGTTAACCTTTATATTTGATTTAGAACAGTCCTTAAAAAAAGCAGGACCCATATAGACCTTGCACAAACCGTGTAACTTGACCTGATTTTCATAGTTTTACATCAAGTGGCCAGCTGGTTTTGTCACATTTAATCAAAACTAACTGGACTCCATATGAGAGGCCCATTGTGAACTTAGCACCCATCAGCCCCAATGGGGACTGTGTATACAGCTTATCTGGATATATTTGTTAAGTCTGGGAGGTTTATTTTTATTTTTTATTCCTTTTAGACATTTTCTTCATACTTTCTAACAATACCTATGATTTTAAATAATTCACAAGTACATAACATGCAAAGATTTGTCTGTGTTTTTTACATGTTAAATATATCTGTAAGCTAAATTTTCAGGCTTTTATTGTCTCACTAAGATATTACTGACTTCAGTTTTCTACCCCTTTTCATATGTAAAAACATTTTAGTTAATAAAAAACAAACAAAACAAAAACTGGCTGCATATAGGCGATACTTTGTCTAAAGCCCAGAAATGGAAGCTTCTGTACCTTTTGATTGAGAGTGTTATTTTGGTAAATTACTCAATTTGGATGACTCCATTCAATGCAGTGGTTCTTTATTGAACATATGCAAGGAGGACAATAGTTGATCTCTATAATCTGAGAAAAACTGGCCCTTGGGTAACCTTGCCTGCAAGCAGATGTCTCCTTGTATTTGTGTGCTCACAAACACAACAATCCATCTTGTACAACTCCAGCTTCAGCCATTTAGAACCTACTCAAAACAGTCACCTAGTCAGTTTGTGGCATTATGGTTTAAAATGGACTTATAGCTGTGACTAGAGAAGAGCTAACAAGCACACAGCAATGGATGCAGGTGATGCTACTGCTATCACATCTGTTATATCAGAAAGAGGAACAGCAAGAGTATTAAATGCATAGTTGTTGTGGTTTATAATGGCATATGCTGGCCTTTTCATTAGTTTCTATTATTAATTAAAACCAAACTTTAGTGTGGGGCTCTGGGTGTTGCTTCACCCAATCAGCTTGGGGGGTTATGTTGAATGTCTCGACTTTCCGCGAACAGATTTGATGGGAGCAGTCCAAGATTAGTAATGTGTAGAAGTAAACTTCAGTGCCACACATTATCAATCTGGCTTCCAAGGTTAGCCTTGTGAAAATCTGTAGAAATTAATGCCTTCTCAAAGATTTATTTCCTTCCTGACAGATGTGTCCAGAAATCTTCTTTCAGGCAAACTAAATATGTTTTACAGCTTTGATTATAAAATTTCTTATTTGTGTTTCTTATATCTTAAAATTCCACTTATCATTTGTAATATAAAAAGAAAATATTGAAATACTGTGTTTAACCTGACTTTCGGTTGTAAGTTTATTATATTCTTGGAACTTAAATCATTATTCCTAAAATTAAGGCATAAACCGATAAAAACTTCTTAAAACTCGGAGGTCATAGTGAAACATGTCTGTAATTCATAAAATGACTTGTGCTCTCTTTCCCAACATCATCCCCTCAACCTAGATCGAGGGGGAGACAAAAGCAAATCCTTATTGCCATAAATTGTTTTATGCAGAAAATTACAATATTCCAGCTTGCCTTGATATTGGAACCACGTCGACTGCCACATTAACTCCAGGAAATACACAGAAATGGAAGAAATAAATCCTGATACGATGTAATTGTGTTTATCTGAAATTTTCCAGGGGAAATGAGAATGTAAATCGTATTCATAGCCGCTGGTGTGGGCAATTTGCTGTGGCAGATGAGCTGGAGGCCGTATCAGTGAAATTCTGATGATTGAGTGGCACCCGTGACATTTTTTGATTCATTATTTATTGATCTCACATCCTTTCCCACCTAAATGTTTTAATCTGCGAGGCCATCGAGGCCTGACTCATGGGGGAGATGAGTGAGGCAGTGGTGAACTTCAGTTCACCACTGCCTCACTCAGTGACATGGCCACCCTGTTTCACATGAAGAAAATAAATGATGGGGTCCTGATTATGTTCTGCCACCTTGACACCATTAAGCTACATTTCCACCAATTTAGACAGACTATACCTAACGATGACATTCGAAAGAGGAAGTCCAACGTTCAGGGGCGAAACTTTATTATGTCTGATAACGATAATGAATACTTCCTCCCACAGGCTTTGCCCTTTATTACAACATTGATCTCTTAACATCTCAGTAAAAATCCATCACCGTGGCCCCGTTAATGAATCCTCTAAACATAGCTGTGACTGTTCTGATGATCCAATAAACTCTTGATAGTAAAAATGATAATTTAAACAATTTTGAAGGAGAAATGCATCTTATTCTGAAGAGCAAATAAGATCCCCAATGTCTAAGTGTGTCCTGAAAGCACACAGATACAGACATTCACACTGACTTACACATGCAGACAGGTGCCGTGTGTTAAACTGACTGTACAATGAACAGCTGGGAGTTGAGCGCTGACTTCAGCTTTTGATACAGACAGACACATGCACGGAGAGCAGCTGCAAGGTGCCAGTCAGGGGGGGCCCAAAGGCAACTGCACCCACCCACACTGACTGCAGGATCTTTCTGCTTCATGTGGCCCTATGCTTTTCTCCTGATTATCTGTAACATCAGGGAATTTCCTGCAACTCTATCCAAAGACCTGCAAAAGGGAGCACCTACTGTAACAGCTGGCCTAGATTTCTCTACCTGCTTACATGACAGCAGCTCTGGTCAGGACCCCAGCTCTGCCCTAGCCTCCTGTTCCTGCTGACACTCACCAGTTAAGTCTTCCCTGGTGCTCCGGGACTATCTGGGATTTGTGGGAAAAGCCCTTTATCCTGGACTTTCTCCACAAGCTGAATGTAGAAAATATCTCATGTCAGCAAAATGCCATAAATACTACAAATGGCGTCTTTCTTTCCTTCTAAATCTTCCATACTGATATTTCCTTCTACCAACGCAAAATACACATATATGTAGGTTTTATCAGCCAAATAAACCATAAGAAGCACTGTGAAGCAACTATTTAGGCTTAAGATAATAAAACTAATTAATATTTATTTCTTTAATATCCTTGCAGGTATTTCTACTTGTGTGGGTGTAAACAGAAACTCTGCTGCAGGGATGTGATGTTACTTGCTGATTAACCCTTAGGTGGATTTTAAAGGCTAATCTTGGGGATTTAAGTTCCCAGATCTCAGGAATGCCGTGGGCATTTACATCCAGACCAGGTGTCCACACATACTCAGCAGGGGTGTGCGAGTGTGTTTGTAAGTGCTTTTGTGTTGTTGCCTGTTACCGCAAATGACAAGAATGACCTCGCCTGCATGACAATAGCAAATGGTGGGTCTTCGCGACCGGGGAGCTGCTGTGCTGGAATTCACAGAGCCGTCTATAGCTCCTACCACATTCACATCAACTGTCCATATGAATGCACATGCATTTTACAGCAAAGCAAATGTTCACAGGCATGCCTGCATTATACTTATTCATGCTCTTCCTTACTCACTGGATCAGCTCCATTTCTTGTGTAATCAGTTACACGACCCCCTCAGTTTTGACACAACATGCTGAGACAGAACAAGGTAAATTTGTGAAATACTGAATAACTGGAATATGGTGTCATATATTCTACGAACAAAAGTGAAATAAGACTTTTTTAAATCCAGTGTTCTTGAGACTAATGGTGCTCTGTGTCCAGTTAGTTCACTGTGACACACCTTTCGACTCCACTGTGACAAGAAGGAGAGAGTGCCAGCATCTCCTGTCCCTGTAATAAAGGTGCCATTAGGACAGGGAGCTTTAACAGGAGCAGCTGGAGAAGGTAATCTCTCCAGGTCAGGCTTCACACAAGCTGCAGCAAGCCCTGCAAACTTCAGCCTAATTAACACACTCCAATAGGGAAATCTTCTCTACTTAGACCCACACATTCAGTCCTCCAACCAGCTGTTTCAGGGTTAATGCATCCCTTACTCCACACAAAGGGGTTCAACCAGCTTCAACTTGCTCTGGCTTCTGTCCCTCAGCATTCTGTGTCATGCCTCCCCAGGGAATCACAAAACACATCGATAAACGAGGACGTCTAATTACGCAAGATTCTGTTTTTTCCAGCGAAATTTGTGTTGTGTTCATAACTTGTGTGTGCATGTTAATATGAGATCAAATTCCTTCCTTTAATTTGTTTAGTGACTCATGATTTTTTGTCCACCCTTTTTTAGCTGGAAGTATACTTGAGAACTTTTAAGTAAACCCAGGCAAGCCAGATACTCTTATCATCATAAGCTGATGTTTTTATATCACTGTCAGTTTAATTCTAAGTTACAGATGTTTTTTAACCTTTTTTTTAAGTAAATAAACAGGACTAAATATTTTTTGCCACATCATTACTTCACCAAGATTATCTCTTTTAGTAAAGGTGAAAATCACATTACTATATCTGACACCTTAAGTCAGTGATAATTTAAATAAGATGTAGTATTTCTAAATGCAGAGTCAATTGTTGACCAACATTACAAAATGTGTGTTTTTAAAGTCATTATTTTGAAGAGTTGCTCGCACTGTTTCAAGCTGAATTTATAAACACCGTCTAGTGATTGTAAGAGATCCCACAGTGTGCATGAACAGAGTTTTAAACTTTGCTCATAATCTCAGCTGAGAATTGAGACTTTGAACACATTTTCATGTGTTGGCAGAAAAGTTACATTCCCTTTGTAAAAAAGTAATTACAAGAAAACAATAAGAGGGGGTGATTCTCTATGATGTTCTGGTGATGATTTATTACCAATCCAACTTTTTAGTAATGTTAAATGTCATGTGTTTAATATAGCATCTTGTCTCATGTTAGGCATACTTAAAGAAACACTATACTTGGAGTGATAAACATTTTGAGTCAAAGTGGGCGTGCATTGGTGACTAATGACAGTAGATCACTTGATCAATTAGCCATTAAATAATATAGAAAAAGAATAGAAAATAACCTTTATTGTCCCATAGTGGGGAAACTAAAGTGTCCCAGCACCAAAGTAAAATGCAAAAGGAAGTTTGCAGATACATGCAATAGTAAAAAACTAAATTAGGTGTATATAAAAATAGGTCACAATACAGTAAGGGCAAATTTGCAACCTAAGAAAAAAATACTATACAGTGATTTAAAGAAATGTCTGAATATATATCTGTTTTAATGCATAAAATCACCTACTATTTGCAAGACTAAAAACGATTGTAGAAAAAGACAGCTGAGATAAAAGTTGTTAAGGTTTGGAGCAGTGATCACAATAAAGTCTAATGCTTGGAAGAAGGATCTGTGAGAATGCTGCTTGGTACATTTAGAGTATCTCAATCTGTCATCGAAGAAATCTGTCATAGCTCTGCAATGGATTTATGCATTGAATGTCTGTCTGTAAAAGTGTGTTCTAGACATTTGTCCCTGTTGCTGTCTTTTTACTTCAGCTGCAAAAATATTTTTGGTCCATAAAACCAGATTTGAGATGGAAAAAATAAGTTCTTCTTGAAAACTCTAATGCTTATGAGCATACACTACCTATAGCTTCAATAAGCACATTTACACATTAACCGAAAATCTAATTTTAAACTCAAACATTAACAACAGCAAAAAATCCTCAAACATTTTTGAAGGGAATTTTTTTTTTGGGAGTGATACCCGTAAAACCAAATGATACGTTGGATTTTCTTTTTGTGGAGTCGTTTACTGGAGAAGAGAAGCCTTTTAGATGAATAGTTTTATGGATGAAAGACCACAAGATCTAAATAGATGATTAGTTTGTAGATATCGGTTATGTAACTTTCGTACAGGAACCGTGAGAAACTTATTTAATCTCATGGTTCAAAGGTCAACCTGTCCAAAAAAAAAAAAAAAAACAAGAGATGAGGAAATGTGGGTATGATGTACACGATGTGAGACTTATACATTATTTTGCCATTGCTTCTTTTTGTCCAGTTGGCAGCTAACACTTTGACCTATATCTGTTATTCTGAATTTATTATTTTTAAACAATAACAACCGCATCCAACACTAAAATGGTTATTACCTTTTACCTTTAAACAACCCTAAAACTAATTAACTTATATGAAGAAAATAAAACTTGTGTCGGTATAGTGGTTAAAAAGCAGAGAAGGCAAATTCAGCTCTCAAGCTTTTTTAGCTCTCAAGCTTAATCTTGAGGACAAATATAAAGAAATCTTTGTGCTAACCTTGTAAGAGACAAAGTGTAAGCTAGATATCTTCAAAGTATTCAGTTTGTGAGCCATCGTGAAAACAGAAACTGTTACATATTCATGCAGTCTGTTATATGAGCTTTCTTGTCAGGACATATTATTTTAGAGTCACATCAAAGAAGCCCTGAAATGTTTTGCCAACTCCAGGAAGTTTTATTACTCAGGTTTAACACTAACATGCCCTTTAAAGCCCAAAGGCAGTAAGACGGTTCCCTCTAGTCTGTTAAGGGCATGTCATAACATTTGAACTGCATACTGTCAAAATACCTTAAAGTTTCAGGGATTTTACTCAAAGGGCTACTGTTCACAATCATTTAAATTATGTTTGCTATGTGCTCTAAAGTCTTAACCTACGTTAATCTTGATTGTTTAAAGTATACCGTGTATAAAAAGAACAAATAAAGTGAAATCTAACACAGTGTTATGCTATGTGTTAAGCCGTGTTGTGCTTACCAGCAATGATCTATTTCCAGTCTGTGTGAAGAATCTTTTGCTATGCACAGACAGCTACTTGAAATTTTTACTTGCAACATGTTTTTTTTTTGTCTGTGATTTCAGAGGTTTTTAACCTCACATTATAAATTATTCTGCCCATCATACAGGCACCTTTTTTTTTTTAACCAGAGCTCCCCTGTATTTATTCACATTTCCTGGTGTTTAATATATGCTAGCTGCAGCTGTGAACCTACTGACCCACTTCCTTGTTTCAAACAGCCGTTTAACATTCAAGAATCTCATTTATAAAGCTTGCCGATGCACAAATGAGGGACTGAAACTTGCATATACAGACTTCCAGATTGTGGGCTACATATTACAAAAAAACCCCCAGCCAATCTGACCCATCTGTATAGAGTAATTCCTATTAGGCATTTAATTTCACCTCATAAAAACATTAATTGTAGATCACTTTATAGGATCTGAAATCAAAGTATACTAATATATGCTGTCCTTTCAAACAAGTGAAAATTACATTTTCTAAACCATCTTGAATTTAAAATGAGAGCTTGCACAATTTTAGCAATTTCCTCACCAGCACATTCAATACATAAAGGTAGCAAGGTGTGAGGATTTTACACAGCTGTAAACTTTATAAAGTCCACCGGTGCCTTATGATGTAGGATTGATGCTGTGATTATGCTGGAGACTTTATAAATGGGAGAATTAAGAGGGAAAGCATCAGCGAGTATCAATGTTTTTTTTTTCAACTAAGGATGACGATAAATTTCTCAGCTGATCATACTCCTTAGAGCATTGATTAAAAAGGGGTCCAGTATTAGAGAGACCGAACTGCTTGACCCATGCCATTCATGTTTATCATGGGTTTTAAACAAGGGGGGTCAGTACACATATCTTGGATACAGAATTAAATATTTCGACCAACAGGCTTAGAGCTCCAACTACAGATTGCTCTAGTGCGAGCCAAAAGAATTGAAAATGACTCTTGGAGAGGTGTTGAAATGTCTTGATCAAATATCCAGTTGACTCTGATTTAAGCATTTTCTGTGGTTGGGATGACTGAGGATTTACACAGACGCAATGAAATATGAATAAACAAGCTATATTACATATAGATATCAAAATATATTCTTGAAGTATCGGTAAAATTAATTTACATGTTTGATAAAGGCGAAAAATGAACAAGGCTTCCTGATGCAGTCAGATTATTAAAGATCAAAAACAATCTAAGACAGATTAGGAGATATCTAAATATGATATTATAATGTAGCCAAAATGCGACCGGTTTTTGCCCAATTTAAATCTTATAGATAGGTGTGCTTCTTTCCCAGATTTATTTTTTTTTGTATTTTTGTTTATTAATTACAGCTCTAAATCATTCATGTCAGCTCTTACCATTGTTAATTCCTCCACAGGTGTTAAGCATAATCAACAATTAACTTTCTGTCTGCCTGAAGTCCCTTTAAGGAACAAGACAATTCTGTGAGTTTATCCATAAATCAGAGCTATCACAGTCAGTAATAAAAGCAATGCTGTCTGGATGTCCTTGTTGATATGATCAGTCCATATCAGATTCTGAAGGTGTCCTTAAGAATATTTTCTTTTTTTAAGGTGGGTACTTAACATATCCATCTGACTCTCACACCACCTCCTTGGTTAAACAGCATGTTTTTTTCCACTATCTTGGCTGAGGTTAATAGCAATATTTTGGTAGCTATTAAATAAAGTTGCTTAAATCTCTCATTGAAATGCACAATGACATTTGTGCGATGCATGTATTGGAGCTATGTGAATGTGGGCATGAAGAGGACTGAACATGAGGTAGAGTAATCTACAGAGGATAATTGTTTGGTTTTGTGTGGCATGTGGCTTTATAAATCAGGATCTTTTTTAGCATAATATAAATTATAAAATTAAACTGATTGTTACAATGACATGATAATATTCGCAAGTAATATTCCTTATTTTGCCTTTTTTTCTCACTAACTAAACAATATTATTTTAGTCCAAAAAAGGGGATTCTTCAACCACTTTCTATCTTGGTGACCATTGCTCTTGTACTGGGGCCAAATTTTTTTCTGAAACTGGTGAATAGTAGAGATACCTGGAAATAGCTTGACAGATAGACCATATGACGTTTTTTTTTCTTACCATCCACCAGTTTACAGTATGCATTTTTACTTCCTCATTCCTTTCAACTGTAGAACATTTCAAAGGAGATGATTGTAGCAGTTATTTATTGTCTTTTCAAAGGAGCACTGACATTTTTGGGGTGCATGTAGTTAACTCAGAGAGGGACCTTCAAAGACCCACGCACTCATGCATCAGTGAATGCCGCAACCATTAATGCATGCAGCTTTAACCAGGCCGTAAACTGCTTGTTTAAACTCTTTCAACTGTGGTGCTATAAACAGACCTCCTTATCTGGTTTGACTAAATTCTGTAACCTCAATAGAGATGTCTGGTTAGACACACAAAGTCGACTCTAAAGCGAGCAAACACTTAGAGTCAGTTGTGTGGAGCGACAGGACTGAGATGTTGCAGCCCTGAAGTCTGCCCTCTTCCAAAACCCCACACTGCACAGTAACAGAATCAGCCCCCACGCTCAATTCCCATCTCTCTCTGACAGAGACCATGGCTCAGTGACGATGTGTGGGGGATGTGTTGAGGGCGTGATGGTATCAGGTGTCATTTAAAAAAGCAGTTGTCAGAGCTGACTGAAAATGGAGCATGACTATTCAGTCTAAATTGTGTCCTGGTGAAAACAGCGTGTCCTCTTGGTGCCCTCGCTGTAGTGGAGTGGCCATTTCTGTCTAGCTTTTAGAGTCCCTTTAATGGAACTCTATTAAGTGCTCTGTTTTTTTATGGGATTGATTTGTCCTTCCTGTTGTGCCAAATGAATATTTCTATAGATTTCTGGGCTCCTGCAGAATGCCAGATCATACTGAATAAAATATAACGTTTTATGCCTACCACAGGTTGACTGTGTTAAATGAAGTAAATCTGACTCATTTTTCTGCTAAATGATTGGGTTTAAACCGCTGCTTGAAACACAGCACTCTCACGCGATCCGTCTTTAGTTTTGCTGTTTTTCTTCCTTTCTATTAGCCTCACACAAAAGTGCATGTAAGCATACACATCCAGATGGTTGGGATTAGAGGAGAGGAAGCTGTGTGAGCACATAGGGCTTTGGAGTCACAACAACATAGCTGGACTTGACCTTTGGCCTTTGTGGCCATTCATCTGTTGAAAACATCAGCCAGTTCCTTAAGTCAGCTCTGAAGTGTGTACAGGCAATTAAAGCACACCCCAGACAAACTGACAGACAGAGAGACAGACCAGGAGACCACTGTCTTCGAAGGATTTGGCTTTAGATCACAATGGCTAGAAAGTATATGAGTATATGATAATTAATGGCTTCCATTAGAGGGAAAACCCTTCCTCTGCACTTTTCCTGGTGGAGGCTATGCTGAAGCAGCTTAGCCAAGGGTTTCTATCCTAACAGGCGTTGTCGACAAGTGGCCTCCTGCATGTTAAAAAAAGATAACCTCTCAGACCAGTTTCTGATGCTAATACCTTGACTTTAAATCAAAACCTCCCTTTAAACTACAATGCCTTAAAAAATGATTTGTACTGCTTGGATAAATTCCTATTTTTCACAATAAAAGCACATTTAAGGTTATTCATTATTATTAAGACAGCTATGCATAGTAAGTGACTCTTTTGTACTTCATTACTGTAACAAAGAGAGGAAAATATAAATTAACTCAATTTTTAAAAATAAAAATGGTTGTTGTGAGAAGAAGAATACATTATTCATGCCCCCTGAATCAATACTTTGTAAATGTTTTTATTGCTAAGACAGCTGTTAATCATTTAGGGTATTTATCTGACATTTTTAGAAATTCCTCTTTTACACAGATTGTTTTTAGTTACATGTCAACATTTTAGCCATTTTAAAACATGAAGATGCCTTGATGTAAACCAGCCTCAGGGTTGATGTTTATACTTGCTGGAACCTGAACCTCTGCTCTAGTCTTTGCAGCCTTTAGCAGGTTCCCTTCTAGGATTGCCCTATATTTAGCTCCATCCATCTTCCCATCAACGCTGACTTAACCTCCCTGTCCCTCCTAAAGAGAAGGATCTCCATAATATGATGCTACATGCGCCATCATATTTCATAATGGGGTGGCGTGTTCAGGATGTTTTTCCAGCACAGATTTAGGGAGTGTACAACTAATAGCACTTTATCATTAGATTCTTCTGTTCTTAGCAGTACATCATTGCAACTCCTCCACAGTTATCATGCCTACACGCTTCTCTCACTAATTCTTTCTTTGGGTAGTCTATCAGTGTGTGGACCATATCCATATCTTGCTAGGATTAAGGGTCTGCAATATTTTTTGTATTTTATGATGATGGATTTTAGAGTGCAGTAGGAGAGGGAATCTTTAGGCACTTCAAGTCCTTTCTACACAGAAGTCTAAGAGGTGATTAGAAACGGGTTCCTAATATTACACGCCCCAGCCCACACCTACACTTGTCCCCCACCCATCACACCATAAAAACTTTTTATAACCCTCTTTTTATGACAAAGAGATAAACACATTTTAGTTCTACAAGAACATAGATCATATACCTCAAGGTAAACTTAAGCACACACACAAAAAATCTCTGCTATAAGCTTTTAAGAAAGGCTGATGCCTATTCAGAACGTTAAAAGCTGACCTTGTTCACTTTAATAATACCTAAAACTCCACTCTTCTTTAAGGTCTGCCTTTCTGGTGCTACATTCACAGCTTATTCATACCTGCTCCACCATAACACTCATTCAGTGCTCTCTCTTGCAGAAAACACATAAGCTACCACGCATCAGGAAATGCATGCTTAGTGTGGGCACCACAGTGTTTTTAAAAAATCTAAGAGGTGGGATGTTTTATCCCCCCAAAAAGGAAAGTGCCATAGCATTAATGTCAATGATGCAAATCATTCACTGAAATGAATTTGTAATTAGCTTCCGCTTTTCCTAATTGAGGGAGAACTTTGATATCTTCAGCTGTTTTTCTTCCTCCTCAGGGGGAAATGTGTTGTATGGCTTCCCATGTTTGCTGTGTTTCAAAATATTTCCGCTTTGTTTTGCAGAGTTTGCATATAGGGAGGTTGTATTCTTTCTATTTTAGTGGAGAGATGTAGGATTGACTTACCTCAGATTTTTGCATTTTACATTCCTCGAAATTAAATCATAAATTACCAGTAAAAAGAGGCAGCTATGATGGTAGTTAATCGATTAAGAATTGCCTATATCCTATCTGTACCTAAACTGTCGTTTTCTTTCCATGGTTATCATGGTGCTGTTTTTCACTGTTTTCCAACAACCCTCCAAGGCTTTCATGGTTTGATCTGGATTTACACTGAGATTAAATTACACTCAGATGGACTCTGTTCTCTAATTAGGTTACTTTTTACAGAGATTTGGTTGCGCTTGATGTCATTTGAGAGTAATGGCTTAATATGAGTTGAGTCCTCCTTTGCTTTTGTTTTTAGATTTATGTTTGTAAAAGCTTAAAAATAATAATCCGTGATTTTTACCCTTCTTTACATGACACATTATCTTAAGGTTATCTGTCACAAACATTTCCAATCATGCTTTTGCTGTTTATATGAAAAGGTTCAAATGACATTTGTTCTTTATTCTGGCTCCTTTCTTCCCAGTTGTTACGGTGATTTTTCTTTTTAAAGTAAATTTCTTAAAGTAAATTTTGCACTTTCTTCCAGTCCTTTGCATTATGAAGAAGTTAATATAGAATCTTTCGATCTTTATAATGTCCTTTATGAGGATGAGATTTTAACTTTACAGAAGCTGAGCTTGTGGGTGGCTTTGCACTTCTGCTAAGGGACATTAATTTTATCATCTATCGGGCTGCGTGGCGTTCCAAGCAGTCATTTACCAAAGGTTACGGCTGCAGTCACTGATCCCAGCACATGATAAGTCATACCAATGAGCTTTATCCTCTGATATCCCATTTTTATATTCAGGGATTTTCTCTGCCTGCTTTATTTTTTTGTCTTTTCCCTTTCTTTTATCTCTGAAATCCCTCTAATTCACACATCCGGTGCTTGATAGAGGAGAACTTAGCAGCATGTAGCTGTCAGTGGGGTGTTATACTCTCTGCCATTTTCCATGGATCATTGTATCAGCTATACCATATCATGCTATGGAGCTATGGAAATGAGACAGCGGCTCTCGACAGGGGCCCTCTAAACAATTATCTGCACGTCACAGGCAAGGGATGAGGATGCTGCTGGCCGGTGCCCTGTGCTTTCTCATTTCTCTAAAAGGCAAATGCTGCTGATTTGGCATGTTTTCTCTGCACCAGCCTTGCCCTTGTTATGAACAGAGCTGAATTGAAGCTTTCTTTGTAATAGCTTGTCCTTGTGTTTAGAGTCCAGCATCTGCAACAACAGGTATTGTGTGACAGTAAAGCCGAGGGGTGGGGAGATGGAGTTGCTTGGCTAAATAGGACGAGTGTGAAAGAGTTTTGGAAATAAGAGGGGGGGAAATGTGTAAAATGGTGTATATCCCTGCCAGATTCATCATTTATTTTTACTGCAGCCAGACTTGAAATTTCTCCCAGTTGGAATCCACAATCTGTTCATAGAAAGATGGATGGACCCAACTCAAAAGTTCAGCCAGAAAAGAGGTGCTTTAAAACAAAACATCAGTGCAATGCCAACTTTTAAAACATAAATTCAACGTGGCAGGGATGTTTTTTCTCTCTGATCAGACAACATTTTCCCTAAAAATGTATGCCATTTATATTTGCAGCACAAATCACTTTTAGGACAGCACCTAGAGAACCAGTGGTTAAATACAACATTTGGTCATATCAGTGAGAGCAGCAGATAAAGCAATGGATCCAGTATAGAGTCTACTTTTGTTTTCTAGTGTGAAAATCCACAATTGTATTTTTGATAGGGTCCTCAAATCTTTACCAAAATTTAAACAACACTTTCTGAAAAGCCAAATGTGTGAATGACATTTTGAGATCTTACATTCAGATCAGTTTTAGATTTAATGGGACAAAACTGATAGCAATGTTGGACATCTTCCAATTTTGAAGAAAACAAACTCATTGTATTTTTTTACCTACTAAGTGGCTGACGACTGTGCTTACAGTCCATAGTCCTGCCCATTTCTTTGTGCTACTTCAAAAGAGCTT
Source organism: Jordanella pulchra (assembly GCA_034780135.1). Classification (NCBI taxonomy): domain Eukaryota; kingdom Metazoa; phylum Chordata; class Actinopteri; order Cyprinodontiformes; family Cyprinodontidae; genus Jordanella; species Jordanella pulchra. The sequence continues at coordinate 45,179 of JAUZNJ010075877.1, forward strand.
GAACAGCACACATTGAAAACACCAGTCTGCTTTGAAATATTTGTCTGAGAGAGACTGCTGATGCTGTATACTATAACTACCTTGTTTTTTGTTGCTGTTCTCAGTCTTCCTACAGTAGATAACCTGAGACATAAAACTGTCTCTAACAACTTCACCTTAGTAGCAGTTTGGCTTTTCCGCACCCACTTTTGAGGCTCCTACAAAGCTGTTTCAGTTAGTGACTGTGTTTAAAACCTACACGTGACAGCGATGATCATTAGCACTACTTTACAGTATAATCCTGCAGAATCCCTGACTTTTTGCAAGTATACCTGTAAAAATCTAGGCTGTTTTTGAAACTGAACATTGATTTTATTTAGATTTGTCTTTTGTTTGCTGACTATGCATTTTGTAAATTGATAAAAGTAGCCAATATTTATTTAAATAAGCATTTTTACTCTACAGCGTTCTTCTCTTACCTCTATAAATCATCGTCTGTCTATCTATGTTACAGATTATTTTTGAGCATGTCTTTAACAATAATGGATATCATGTTTCTATATTTGTGCCTCTGTCTGTCTGCCAGTGCTTTCATTTTGAGGCGGACCTTTGGATTTGAAAAGAAGCATATGGGGGTAAAAACTGAGCTAATGTGTATGGACGAAGTTCTGACTACGTGCTTGCGAATCAGCCTTTTGCCCAAGGGGTTGGGCCTGTGGTTTTTTTAATCTTTTAAGCAGAAGTCGTGATTAGGCAGCAGAAGGCAGACTGATCTGTGTGTCAGTGGCATGACTAGCCTTATGTGAGCAGGAGATGAATGCTCTGTGGTAAGCTGGAGTTCCCCTACTTCAAGCATTCAGTGTTTTCAGATGACTGTTTTTAGGTACAGCTGTTAGCTTGTGATCTGGACATGAAAGGACGGGATCTTAACACCAGGACCCAGAAACAAAAAAAATAGTCATTAATTCAACCCATTCTTTGCAGTATACAGTCTTTTGATTATGAGAGACAACATCGCTGTCTCAGCATGCCCGTGCTTCAGGCTGCATCCCTGACACACCTGGCTGAGTCAGCTGAGTCAGGACATGTGTGACTGGAGTAATATGGGTGTGTGCATCGTCATTCAAGGGAGTTAGGGATGAATATGGGATTAGAAGGATTTTCTCCTCCTTGCTTGCGTTCTCATTCTTTGCCCCCCCTACACACAGACCGTTTTTGTGTTATCCCTCCTTAAGTTGTAATATCTTATATTTTTCAATGCTTTGTGAGCAAAAGCAAACCCTAAACTCTAGGTTTGCATCTTCACATTCCCACCCCTGGCCACAAATGTCTTTGCTCTCCACCTTTTGCCTACAGGTGGATGCTGCTTATTTTGAACCACTTCTGCTGTTTCTCTCTGGACGACATGAAACCATCTGCTGTGGGACATAGCGACCATGCCTTTACAAACCAAGAATGTAGAATAGATTTCTATTTTCTATTTATAGCCTTCCCTTAAAACTGGCATTGTTATCCATATTAAGCCCTATAATGGTCTAAAGGTACAAAAACCTCGTTCAAAAGGGCCTTAAAGGGGGTGTGGAAGACTCTAACATTGTTGGTTTAGATGTTTAAAATCAGGTAAATGGTTTACATGACATAATCCTTAAACTTTAGTGTAACCTGGACAGCTCTGGATTTCAAAGGAAAAAGTAATAGAAAAACCTAATCAGCATTGCCAAAATCATCACTCCTGTCAGCTTATAAAAAAAGGAAAAAATACTCAAATGATGGGATCTTTAATTTAAAAGTGAAGTAGACTTCTTGGAATCCTTCTCGATGAAAAAAGAAAAAACAAATCCTTCCATATGCTTGGACCATATTGTTGTTGGGTTAATATCAGGACACTAAGGGTAATTTTTTCTTAATTGTTTTTGTTTATTTTTGCATTTAAGGAGCTCATTTCAGCCTGTTTAAGAATCATTTTTAATGTAAAACCTCAAGCACCCCAGCAGGAATCACATTTTTCTTACATCACATGACTCAGTCCTGTGAGATCATCACACAGGTTGTCGGGCCCAAAGGGCCCTGGAAACAAAAGGAAATAAAACAAAATGTAATACTTAGTCTTAGAAAATAAATAAATAAATTGGCGTGTGCAGATTTGAGAACTTGATAGCACTTTAATATAACCATCATTTATAAATGTTAAGAGACAATTAATTAATGATTAACAGGTAGTTTATCAATGTTTCATAATCATTTAGAAACTGCATCTTAACCATTTATAAAAAGTAACTAAATAATATAGCCTCGCCATGTTAGTTGACCCCTAACCCTAACATCAGTGGGCTTCATGTCTAACCCTAATCTGACTGATTTTCTCATCCATGTTAGTTGATCCCTAACCCTAGCATTGGTGGGCTTCTTGCCCAACCCCAATTATGATTAATTCATATTGGACTGCCATGTTTGTTTAGCTCTAACCCTAGCATCAGTGGACCTAAAACTTGAACATGGCCATTTTTACATTTTAACTTTCCCTGTTATGTTAGACTTCCCCTTACTCTAACATTAATGGACTTAATACCTTCATAAATTATCTACTTATCTTTTATAAATGGTTTTAAATTGTTTAGATTCAGTTAATAAATGAAACAAACATTAATAAACTATCTGTTAATCGATAATAAATGCTCTCTTTACCTACATTTACAAATGATGGTTTTGATGTCGTGGGATGTTGCCTTGTAGCAAGAAGGTTCTGGGTTTGGTCCCGGCCTGGGGTCTTTCTGCATGGAGTTTGCATGTCCTCCCTTTGCATGTGTGGGTTCTCTCCCGGAACTCCGGCACCTCCCACAGTCCAAAAACATGACTGTTAGGTTAATTGGCATCTCTAAATTATCCTTAGGTGTGAGTGTGTGTGTGTGTGCATGGTTATACGTGTGTCAATGTGTGCCCTGTGACAGACTGGCGTCCTGTCCTGGTTGTACCTCGCCGTACGCCCATAGACTGCAGATAGGCACCGGCCCAAGCACGACCTTAACGGAACAAGTGGGAGAAAATGGATGGATGGATGGTTTTGATAGTTATTGTGTAGTGTAACTGATCATTTCTGTCCGTATTTCTTGAATTATGGAAATACTTAACAATAAAAACAGAAGTGAAACCACATATCTTCAAAGAGAATATGGAGAACATGATTGGATGAATTGGCATCATGTAATTATGAAATCAAATGTAAACTGTTGAAGCAGTACACTGAGCCAAACTGAGCATTTAAAAAAATGTGACATCATGCAGATGCAGGACCCCAGTGTCTCAAACTATAGAGAAAATAAGTTCTGTTCTGTGTTTTTGTCTTTCGAACTAGAGCAGTTAATCATGAAGGGAATCTCTAAGAGCGCCGAGATTGCCAGCAAACCTGTGCTCAACTGAAATCATTTGGTGCTTGTTTTGTTTTCCCTCTTCTTTTTCCCCGCTGTGTGCAATGTAGGAAATGTAGGAGATGTTTGTCTTTTCAGGCGGGTTCCGTCGTCTTTTGTGTGTCTTGTCTGAAACAGCATGTCAGCCAGCCAGGGCAGCACTGGGTGGATGTGTAAGGGGAAAAAACAGTGTGCGTGTGTGCTCAATGAACGTAAAAAAAAAAAAAATCGTACAACTGCCTGCACACATACACACACACACGCATTCACACAAACACACACAACAGCCTTTGGCCTAATGGGAGCTGACACTCTGACAGGCTCTCTGAGCTCTTTATCTGGGCCTCTTGCCTCAGATTTTTTTATGTTCGCCTCCATGTTTGTGTGTCTGTATGTGCATGTAGTGTGTTTGCTCGTGCACGTGCGTGTGTGTTTGTGCATGTGTGACCCCAGCGGCGGTAGTCGCCAGGCCCCTAGAGAGTTCTTTAACCTCCTAAGAGAGTTAGTCTCATTTACATTGAAATGGGAGAGTGGCAGGGCCTCTTTATGGACTGTTTGCTTTTGCTCTATAGAAAAGCCTAAACTCCTCCTCTCCTCTCACACAAGTGCATGCATATGTACACGCATACACACTCACATTAGATACATGGGAATTTGCTCTACTGCAGCTCACACAGTTTGTTTTTGAAACTGTAGGGCTTTTTACTCCCTCCTCGAAGGCTGGAATTGTGCGAGTGTGTGTTTTTCTACACATGTGAGTGGATGAGAGAGCTATGATTGTGCTGTTGGATCCGGTCAGTGGTTGGAGCCATGTGGCTGTTAGCTGGGTTGTTAGTTCTCGTAATGATGCTAAACAGGGCTGATTTGAAGTTCACCAGGTTCCCATCAACTAGCTGGTCCCACACTTTGAGTGCAGAGGGAGGGGGTGGGGGGGCGCTCTAAATCTGAACATGTGTCTGCAGCTGCTCAAGGCAGAGGGTTCCCAAAGTAGGTGGTGGTTTGTCAGAGAGAGACCCGGTCTAATTATAGCAAGCAGCAAGTAGGGAGGAAGGAACACTTTGATGATCCATACAATCATTATTATTCCATCAGGGAGGTACGGTGCTGAGCGGGGCAGCATCTGTCCCCCTCCCTTTCCTTACGTCTATTTCTCTCACACAGAAAGGACTCTGTCCTTATTGCAAGCTTTATACTTCAATCTTTTTCTCTTTATCTCCCTTCTTATCTTTCTGTAAGGGTGTTCTATGAAAAAAACAGAGCACAGTGCACTGTTTGAAGTCAAGTGGCTGGGGTAAAGAGCAACCAGAGCTGATGTTTTCCACCTGTCTCGCTCTCTGTTCTCTAATTTCTGTCCCGATAAATGATCACTTACACCAGCCGGTCCTCTCTGCGGCCGCAGCTCTGCAGCTTCAGAGCGGGTACCAATGTTTCTATTAAAGATTAGCGAGGAATGCATGGCTGGGTCTATATTTATACCTGCTCTCCATACAAGTTTCACATGAGTTATTTCAGTTATACTTTGTTCTGTGATTATGACGCATTTTTGTTCCACAGACAGTTCATCAAAAATGCACCTAAAGCCATTCAGTTAAAAATACACAGTGCAGTTTTTTGTTTATATGCAAGTTAGTGTCTAGCAGGTGGTGCATAATAAACAACTACAAAGCCTTTGAGTTGTGTAGAAACAGGTGGTGTAGGTGATGGGCTATGGGAATAATACCAAATTTAACTTTATTTATAAAGTGTTTTAAAAAGCAAACAGCTGATATGCAGATAAGTATAAACTGTAAACATTTTAAATAACAAAAATATTAATATAACATAACAATAAAATATTAAGCACTAAACAAAAAAACAAAGACAAAGAAAGTACTATTGATGTTGAACGTGAAAGAATAAAAATGATTTTAAAGACAAGTTTTAAAAGTAGACTGTAAAAGAGCCTCTCCGATAAACTGCGGTGGGTTCTTCCTCAGTTGAGGATAAAGCAATAAAGAAGACACTTCTCCCTATGAACCTGCAGGAGTGGCCGCTTTGCTAAACTGAGGTACCACGAAGGTAAGTAGGGATGATGACCCTTGGAGGTTAGAGTAGTGGAAGATCATTCCAACATAAAAAAAGCAAAAATAAGATTTTGTAGATTAACACTCAAATGCACAGAAAACTAGTGGAGAAAGGCCAGAACAGAGTGATCAAGGTTTACATCTAACAGAATTGAGAAATATGTATTTGATTAGATCTTTTTTCACTCTGATACAAACAGCTTAAAGGTTAAAGATCAACAATGGTTTCTAACATTTTCGAGTGAATTTTGAATGAGGCACATTTTTGTAAACCAGACCATGCCCTACCCAGGAATGCTCTTTTAATTCTGAGCTGGAATTTTACAAGATTCGACATTTTACATTATTTTAGGTAGTGGTATAGTTTTTGCAGCAGCACACCACTTCCTTTTCCTGCTTGGGATGACTCATAGTGTGTGTGTGTGTTAGTAGGTGTGTGCGTGTGTGTGGTGAGTCCAGTCACCGCAGCAAATGCAAGCCACTTTCTGCCTCCCTTTGATGAGATCCAGATGGAAATTTTCAGAGGATTGCCCATTCTGGCAACCATTATAGTTCCTGATATTTTCCCAAAATCTTTTTCTTTTCCAGTCCTACATTCTGTCGTGCCTTAGGTTACTTTTACGCAACAATATAGTCTTTTAACTCAATAAGTTAAACTTTCAAGGTTATATTTTATTGCTTTGTTCCCTCATCAGGCCTGAGTTGTTTGGTAATTCTAAAGTTTATTTGTATCACCGAATCCATCAGGCGAGAGAAATTGTTTCTTTCAGACTTTCTCCTATACCTCATTTAACCAACCACAAACAAGATTAAAAGCAACACTTTATGTTCAGCCGTTGTTTTTAGGAACTTTTTCCACAATCCACATATGCACTGGAGTATTCAACCCTCGCAGGAATGGACACATCCACTCTGTACATGCAAACAGAGCCGAACAGACTGTTTTGAGTAGTGACAAACAGACCCAACATCCTCCAAGCAAGAGAGCTTTCAAGTTTGGCCAAGTGGTGTACCGCTCATCCAATCCGTCAGCTCTCCTCTGGGTATGAGAAACAGATCCAGGGTCATCTTGCTATTCATAAAAGGCCATACACAACACTGAGTCAAGAGACTGACTGAATAGTGTGGTGACAGATTTCTTCCTATTTTTCTGTCTGGACATCCTGATTGGGATTTTGTTGTGTTTTACTTCCCTGCTTAGATCCTTTAACAAAAACTTCAGAAGAAAGCCAGATAGCTCAAATTTGCAGCATATGATAAAGCTATTTATCTGTATGTGTGTATATTTATTGAAAAAAAGCACAGACAAAAGGAATATGCAGTTACTCTGGGGTAGAACAAGTTTTTAAAAAAAACCTGGAGATTCTACATAAGAAAGAAATTACTTTCGTGCTTATCTATTATGATGCTCTGTAACAGAGTTTATATATATATATATTTCTATATACAGATCCATGTTTTTATCTCTTGCCCATTTCCGTCTTGTTCCAGTAGCCAATTTTTCATCAAGGTGCTCTGGTTCCCCAGCACCTGACGCAGACCTTGTTTGGCCGGGCGACGTCTGAGCCGGCATG
>JAUZNJ010075878.1:13554-24874 GCA_034780135.1 Jordanella pulchra
CAGGCAAGCTCTCATCTCTGTTGGTCTTACTGCCCTCCCTCCTATCTTGCATTGATTACTTTCTTCCAGGTGGATTTGTTTTCTTTTCTTTTCTTTTCTTTCGGGGACCACAGTTATTCGGGCACCCTGTACAAAACCGGTGCTTCTGACATGAAGGACGGAAAATGAAGCTGACACTTTGGAGGTGACCACACCACAAAAACACCTTCACTGTCAGGCGGCAGTCGGAGTTTGGACAATCAATCCTTAATTCCACACAACCAGTTTGGACTCCATAGCAGGTCACAAAAAAAAAAACCAAAAGTTTCTTTTGTTATTCTTTTTAAAATACACAGTAGACTAACTCCTAAGTAGCATAGAAATTTTCCATTATAATCAAGATCTTAGTAAAACATTAAAAAATGAACTGAAATCCTATATAAGATTATTGTTTTCTATTAAACAATAAAGATGTCAAAAATAGTTCATGATTATGCACCACAAAAAACAAGCTGCGGGCGTGGCGTTGGTGTAGTGGTTAAGCATGCGACCATGCCGCATGTCTTTCCCTCTCTCTACATCTCTTTCCTGTTTGCTTACTTTCAAAAAATTATGCAAAAATAAAGGCCATTAAAGCCTAAAAACAACATTAAAAAAAGCAAGTTGCATTACACATCATGCTTGAGCTGATTAAGATGGCACCAATCTGCATTGGTGGGGTCCATGTGAAGGTGTATACCTGGTCAGTTAAAGCTTTCCTTTGAGGTGTTACAACTTTCTGAATATTCCTGGAAAGATACAAGATGATGCAACCAACCATTCACAGGCTTGCTATTGAGGAGCTGCTTTACAGTCATAGAAAATAAACAACTTTCAAATTGAAATTCTAAACCAAATTCAACTGTATTTAAGTTGGGCAATTTTTAGAGTTTGCATTAAAATTCAAACCTTTCCATATAATTTGCATCATATCTGCTATTTTAATAAAAGTAAATCAAAGTAAAGATTTCCAAGAAACCTCTAAGACAAAAAAATGCTAGCTTGATGGTACAAGCTGCCTAAAACTGTGTGACCTAGTGATTGCAACTCTGATTATTTAGCAAATTTATCAGTCAGGTGGTTTCCTGGTTGAGGATTGTGTAACATGCAGTCTGTGTCACATAATGCAGAAAAATGCACATTGGCAGGGAGATAAATGGGAATTTGTCTCTTCAGTACATTTATGAATATAAGCTCACCAACAGAGCCATGCTGTTGTTTGCGTTCATGAATAAACCTGCTTCCTGCCATTCATGGAAACACAATTAGCTCCATGCTTCACCTGAGACTAACTAATCAGACGAACAAAGAAGCAAACTCTCATATGCGTAAATGCTAATACAACTACTGAATGACCTAATTAATTCACTTGTGCTCATTAATATTTTTGAAAGGCTAAACATATTTACTGTCTGTACAAAGGAGAAAACACTTTAAAAAAATAAAAATTTTAATGCTTAATTCCATAGTTATTTATACCGCTATCGCACCTGCAGGCAGATCGTGTGTTTATTATGGAATTGGAATGAAAAGAGACATGGAAAACATGACAACGTTGAAGTATGTCTTTGAGAGCATACGTGTATGTGTGGGAGGGGCTCTTGGGTTGCAGTTTCTGTGTGGGAGCCTTATTGAGAGATATTTTTAATTCTGTATGTCAGCACCTCTCTTTTCCCTCAGCTTGAGACGACGGAGGGAAGTTGGAAACATTTCCGATGCTGCTATCATTTAAATACACGCACATCTAATCATGTGCACATATACACAGTGTTGAATGCTTGTACAGTTTCAGAAGCCTTTCGTATAGCACCAGTCATGTCTTTGAAAGTTAAAAAAAAGCCTTCTCAATTGTCTGCAGGTTTTGGAGTTTATTTTAATCTTCCCATGAGTGCTCGGGAGGAAAGCTCTACGTGATAAAATCCAAAAATGATCCTGGATTGATATAATTGCAGTTTTTTTTGTTTTTTTAGCTTTTTTTTAAAATGAAATCTATTCACCAAGGCACACAAAAACTCACTGAGCAAAATCAAACGGAAGCTGTTTAACTCTAGTGAGACCCTGAAGTCACATTGACCAAATTATACTAAACCACAAGGTAGAGAATGGCAATATCAATTCCCTGTGGAGCAACTGTCTTCGATCTAATGACTTTCTATTATCCTGTTGCTTTTAGGAGTCTGCAGAGTCACTGTGGACTGCAAAGCAGGATTAGGTTTTTCTCTCAAGAGGCAGGTAAGTGGATTCTGCTTTTACTTCCCTTCACAGTGAAGCATGTGAAAAGCACAAATGTGTCAATCACTTCCCACAGCACATGTATGATGACTTCATGTTCCCTCACCCTGAAGCTAAGACAGTATTCTCATAGTGACAAACCTGACAGAGAATAATATTAGCAGAAATGCTAAGCAGGTGGTTAGTCTTTTTAGGGGTTCGGCCACAAGATAAAGAGACCAGTGAGAGGGAGTTTGAAGTCGATTTTCAACTTGATTCACCAAATATTCGGCATGGAGTCGGTTATGCTGTGAAAGTTAGTCGGAAAAAAAAACAGAGGCAGAAACAAAGTACAAAAAGTTCAAATGTGCAAGAGTTTCCTGCTCTTTCCCATAAAATGATTCTTACGCTTGACAGTGTAGCTCCACTCATCAAATATTAAACTGATAGTGTGAATTATTGATCCCAATCAATGGCTGCAGATCAGAGCCTGCAGCAGAGGCGCTAATGTGTGGGCATACATGGACAGCCGAATTATGGTGCTCCAGATAAACTGCAACTGAACGATGGTGTGTAATCAAATACCTATGATTACAGGGAAATAGGTTGGATATTTTTATACTTAGGTGTCAGATTTTATATATTCACACTCAGTTTCTGAAGATTACTGCTATTTACCATAATATTACATGAAGTTTCCAAAACTATTGGCTGTCAATATTTAAAAAAAAAGGCTAAAATATAGTTTTTGATGAGTGGCTTGATGAGCAGCATCCTGAGTTTTTTTGTTTTTTTTAAAGAAAGCAGTATACGTGTTTTCGTTAAAAATGACCGAGTTCTGAAAAGTTACATTTAAGTTTTTGGAAATTATACTGCAATTCCTGCACTGCATAGGACCAGTTTATACATCACCTTATAATGTATCCTACTTCTAACAGGAAATCTAAAATGTACCACAAAAATACCTTAAAAAATGGGTAAAAGTCCTCTAATATATAGATTTACACAAAGTTCCATGTAAAAAAAAATCTGTAAATCATAGAAAAGTATTGTGTCACCTCCAAAACATGTCCTCTACATTTCAGAAGGGAACTTGTAGATTCCAGAAATTATCATATTGCTTAGTCCTAAACATCCCAGGTTAGCTGTTTACTATTGGAAAGTAACCTTTCACACCTAGTTTTTAATATTGATGGGGCCTCCACTTAGTGGGATTAATATAAACTACTCTTGTTTATAAACCCACTAGGAATAATGAATTTATCTTTTAACCCCTTTTATCTTTCCCTTTTTTATCCTTGCATGTAACCATTACTTTTAAATCTGGGTAAATACTTATGACACAACACAAATAAATGTAATTGTAAGGGTAGCTTTTCATAAAAACTTAAAATTATGATTTCGGGAAAACATAAAAATAAGAAAGAAAATATTGAAAAGAAAATGTCCAAGTTTTTAAAATGTTTCAGTACATTTACAATACTTTAGGTGACTACAGACTCAAAATACAATAATTCAGAAAATTATATTCTTTAAATTTCTTCCCCTTATTCAGTCCAGATATGCGACCTATCTGAGCTCATAATTAACAAAAAGTTGCAGGCCTGATTGTTGCTTGGGTTCGTTGGGACCAGAAAACATGAAAAGGCCGCTTCAGTTGTTGAACAAGAAGAAAATAAAATGCACGTGCTAACAAAGTCCTTTTGGTATAGGTAGAAGTCTAGTGAAGGTCAAACCATGTTCATGCCAAACTGACACTCTTCAACTTGGTTGGAGTTAGCTTCACAGTTGAAAGTACACTTTGAAGAAACTGCAGGTTTCCACAGCAGAAGAGTCCAGAGAATTCCTCCTGGTTCACTGTGCATTAGAAGTGGCTATTTAGTTCCAGAAATTAAGAGTTTATATACTTAGCATATATAGCTGCTATTAACTCACGGGGAAATGCTAATATGCCACCTCGCGATTAGCATCATACATTTTATGCACTTTTACATTCCGTCTAAATACAAAAGTCATCATATATCGAGTACTCATTCATCAAAGGGTAAATCAGTCCAAAACAGGAACGTAGACTCTGCCTCCACGGTTATTTTATGGGTTATACTCCCCTTAACTCTGGTGAACAGCCTCCATTGGCTAACTGCACTAACCGAGTGCCGTATACTTTAATGCTTTTTTACTGGCCTCGTTTAGGTCCCGTCCTCAACACATCTGATTGGATAATCAGTTGACATCAACCAATGTGATAAAAGAAATTACAAAACTGACAATTTAACAAGTCAGGTTGTTAACAAGGTTCAAGGCAAACAAACTTACAGCAACGTTCACAAGTATTTACCAAAAAATTGACAAAAAAAAAAAAAACGTTGTTTGGATTACAAGTATTTATGAACAATTTTTAATAATTGATTAACTTTTATTTATTGGAATTTAAAACAGATTCTAAATGCATTTTTACCTAGTAGTCTGAAATAGATTTTATAGACCAAGCTGCATCTGTTTAACACTTTATATAACCCCACCTCTCTAAAGTAAGTAAAGATGAAGACTTCTGGCTTTTCTTTAGGGTGGCCAAAACTTTCCCTATTATTGTTGGAGCAAGAGTCCAACTAGTCCAAAAGGTTATTACTGATGGAGGAGATTGCATGGGACTGGAGATGATACTAATATCACAAATGCAGCTTGGATAAAAGTGTTTAATTTTCTGAATGCTTTATTAGATAAACAAAATGAATGCTATGCAATAAGCATTAATACCATTTGGGTGAGTCCTTATCAGAGAAAAATTTATATAGCACATAATCTTTTTTTAGTTCAAATATTAGCAAGATTATTTTTAAATAATATATATTTTTTTTCCACCTCACACATACACAAGCAGACAGAATGCTCACAGGTAGAGCAGCTGTGAACACCACATCAGATTAAGTTATTGACACTGGGCAGGAAGCACAAGTAGAAACGTGCCTCAGCTGAGAGGAAACATACACAGAGGATAAGACTGCTTCATCATGTTTAATGCAATTGCAATTTTACATCATGCTGCTTTAATACATGCTGCAAATACAACTATTTGGAAATGTGGCTCATCGCAATCCATTTATCAGTTCATTTATGTATTAGAATTGGTAATTCTGCTCACTGCTTTACTTTGCCAGCCTTAGTTATGTCTGAGCGCTTCCAAAGCCCTAGGGTCTGTGGTACAACTAATGATTAGCATTTACATAATGAGCTAAATGTTAGCTGCTGCCTCATCCTGCTCCTCCTCAGCTGAAAGGGGCAAGCTGACCTCCACAAGAGGGAAAAAAAAATAAAATAAAACACAAGCTATGAAAGAAGCAAATATATAATGTTCAATATAACCTTCAGGTTTAAGCTAGTTTATTCCCTTAGAGGGAATTCTATTTTTTGCTCGAGCTTCTGAGGAGTTGTTTAAAACTGGTTTATCAGGACAGTGAACAAATCTTGATAAGGAATGTGTAAATTGTCAGACCATGATGTAAATCACCATCCTCATTTAATATCTAGAACAGAGCATTAAAAGTGCTTTTCTTGACCAATAAAAAAAAAACAAAAACCTGATAAACCCCCCTACCTCCCTGCCTCAGGAAATTTACAACATTAGATCATCTCTTTTTTTTTGTAAAAGCAGTTTAGCTGATTCAGTTTAGCTATTAATTCTGTTAGATATGTTAAATGTGTACAAGTTGCTTAAATAAGTTTTACTAACTTGTTTCAAATCAGTAACGCCTAGGTTTGATTGGTAGTACAATTTGTTCTGCAAGTCATTAAATAATAAGTATTTTATTTTAAAAGAGAAGGGTCCTAATTTCCCTGAATTTAGAGGTTACTTTTAAGGAATTCAATAGTGCTGTACCTCTCTGCAACTGTAACTTGTTTTTACCTCCGTCAAGGAGGTTATGCTTTTAGTCAAGTTTGTGTGTGTGTGTTTGCTTGTTTGTCTGTCTGTGTACAGCATAACTGGGAAATTTATACCTTAGACTGTACTGATTTTAATGAAATTCTTACCAAATTTGCACCCAGGTCCAAATAACAATCCATGAAGTTTTGGTGACCATATACATCATAATCTGGATACAGGATTTTTTTTAATATTCTTTAATATCATTTGACAGAACTATAAGTTCACCCCCAAACTATAGGGTGGCAGCAGTGACTACTGACAGCTTCAGCATGAGACTCAAAAAAATCCAGAAGTATTATACTGAAGACAATAACACAGAGAAGGTTAGACAGGCCTCGCTCAAAGTTTCAATCTGCTGATCAAACAAGAAAGCAGAGTGAAAGAAGGTGAGAGAAGAAAAAAATCCAGAGGCTGCAGAAACACACTGTGCCTTATTTATAAACTTATGAAAGAATTTAAAGAAAATTCATACCAAAGGTGCACTTTATGCCAAGGAACAATTCATTACAATTTGGTAATGATCCAGATCATTAACCGTTTTAGCTGTAAGTGTAACTATCAATATGTAGCAAAAATTGCTGCTTGGCAGACGTCTGGCCTCTCATTGCTTTTCTAGTATTTTTATGTTCTGTTGGCTACAAAGCACTTTTCAACTGACCTTTGACATCCCAACATTTAGATGATCTTTTGTACTGTTTTCTAGATCTGCAAAGTTACTTACCCAGAACCTTGCATGTTACTTACCCAATAGATATAGATTATTTTAAAATTTAACTCAAGAGTAACATCCCTGTAAACCAACAGCAGCAGTTCAGGATTACCTTGCCAATTTCTAGAACCTATTCTGAGTTAGTAGGTGTATTTAATCTTGAAATGCCTTTTAATATTTTTAATTCCTGGAAAGCAACCCTTGAAGAGAAGATGGATGGATGGATTGATTTTTTGTTGAATAAATAAGTAAAAAAAAAATAGAACAGTTCAATGGAGTTCATGGTAAAAAGCAAAATATGGTTTCAATTTTTGTGATTTGGAATTTCTTTTTCGGTGGATCACTAATATTTTAACTCTTTTCCCTGGAGCAGTTAAAACATACGTGGTTGGGGCTCAGCAGTTTGGGCATATTAGGTAAATCCATGGCCCGACACACCTTACTTGAAAGGTTTTTTTTTTAGCTCCTCAACATTTTTTGGGAAAAGCTAACGAGATTATCAACCTTTAAGTGAAATTTAATAAAAACCTACATTATGTAAAGAATGTTTTTACCAAATTATATTAATTTCCTACACCCCTTTCCCATACAAACCTTTTTTTATAACAATTTCTGACTGATTGTCTAACTATTATGTTACTCTGGATTTGCTTGTCACTTCACATGTCTTCTTTATCTTTCTTCTGCTCTTTCACTTCCACTTACCTTTATCCCTTTGCCTTATCCTACCCTGAATAATCACCATATTTGTTCTTCTTTACCTTTTGTTATGTACCCTAGTACATGGAGACATTTTTGCCTTTAGTCTTTTGCAGAGAGAACCGAGGGGAAGTGGGAAAAATAAGGGGTTGGGGTCTAAACCTAAAGACTGAAGGGTTCTAAATGTAAACAGTGGAACTCAGAGCAGCTTAAGAGGGCTATAAATAGAGCGATGGAGCATGAGAGGAAACAAGCGAGCAAGAGAGAGAGATAGACATGGAGAGCGAAAGCTTTGCTTACGGAATAGAAATTGCTCCCGACAGTCGGGGATTAGTGCTTCCCTGGAGGATTTTCACTCCAAAAACCCAATCTGGGGCGATTGGGAAGAGCACCAGCCTCAGTCATCTTAATTCAGTTAAACCCTACCGAGCACAGACAAAAATATATATGTTCGCACACAAATACATCCAGCAGATATAAACACATCCAGTATAGCAGAAAGAACAGAAATATTGTTTAAGACAACAAGCGCAGCACTGAGAGCCTGATTACCAACGTATTACTCAGGACCAAATCAGTGACATGCCTGCTGTGTGGTGAATCTTAAAACGTAGCTAGAAATGTGCAAATATTAACTTCTTCTCTTGCTGATGCTGTTCTACACAGCAAACAGAAATTAGAGGAAATGAATTACACTGCCATTGGTGTCAACTCCAGCATCTACCGATCTTTTGCTCTTTGCTTCTTCTCATCTCCTTATTTTTAAAGAGAACAGCATTAAGAATACACTGCACTAACAAGCTCTTTATCTTTGTTTTGTCATGTCACAGTTTTCCCATTTACTATTAATCACAAGAGAAATGATGGAGGCACAAAAGTGACTGATTAAGGGTGACAAGTTGAAGACTTCCTCTGTATTGTAGGAACCATACCTAACCTCTGTACTAAGTTAGTGTTCAGGCCATCCTAGCAACCAAATCGAAGGAATTTTGTCAATATCCTTTATCGTTCAGCTGGGACGAAGGTTTGTTTAGGGGCAACAAATCTCTCAACCACTCAAAATCGTGGGCAGGCGGCAATGGCAGGGAGGCGGCGTCATCAGGCAGGTGGCAGAACCAGTACAACGCGGTCCGGCGGCTTCACAGTTCGGCTCAGCAGCTTCTTGCAGCTCTTCTGGGAGACAACAATTGCTCCTGGCTGTTCTGTGGGTTGGCCAGAACTGGGTAGTTAATCTGCTTCGGCAGGCAGGATTAACAACACTGCGTTAAACTCCATTTGAATCGCAGGAAAAGACACTATGTTCAAGCTTTCCAAATTTTAGGCAAAATTCAGTCTGACTGAATATTACAAAAGAAAAAATACCGGCAAAGGTCGGCACAAATTAATAATTCTGGATTAGAGACAATCCTTATCCAATTAAACCTAAATGAAAACAATGACTGAACTCAAATATTAGGGCAAGTTATATTAAAAAATGTTATTTTATTACTATTAATTTTTTAATATTGATTAATTATTACCTGCATCTCCATGAGTTTGAGCCTTGTCTTTCTTTTATCGCCACTTTCAAACTGTATCACAAGCAATATGCTCAGCTTAATGGGCATAACCAAACCAGTTTGCATTTCTTAACATTTACGCAGCAATCTTTTTAAATCAGCTGCAACATCCCCATATATTGCATTCACAAAACATTCATCACATGTGCAACTTACCATTCCTTATTTGGAATCTTTGAAGATCAGGCTATTAAACTATCACAACCTGAACTATCACAACTGAATGCAATGCACAACAAAACTGAATGCAAGTACACTAACAATATTTGTCACATAGGAAATCTCAAAGATGTGCAAGGTTGCTAATATAGATGTAACTTTGACCTATTCTTAGTCAAACTTCTTAGATACAGTGGAAGCATTTAAAATGCTTTCTTTGGGGTTTTTCAAGTTATTAGTTATGGTTTGCATGTAAAAGTAGTCACATACCTGCCTCCTTGAAGGAAGATTCCAGGTCTTCAGCAACATTCAAGTCTGTATTTCTTCAGACAGAACTATGTCTCATCAAAGGTTGCAAACAGCAAACTTTTTCTTAATCACTTCACAGTTGCTTCCACTGGTCCACAAAAAAAGTTATCAGGAATGTTTTCCTGTCTAGTTACTTAGCAGTTTTCCCCACTGCACAATGTTGTGTCCTGGGGGGATGGGATCCTCCTTTTAGTGCTTCTTATCAAACCTTGATTGTATCTCTCATCATTCGTGATTGAAGTGTTCCTTTAAACACACCATCTTTCCTCTCACTGTAACCTCCTTGAGGTCACACTAGCTTCAGCACAGGTCCAGTAATCTGTGCAAAGGTATTGCCATAGCCTCCAAGCTTTTCCTAAGATAGAAAAACTTAACTAATCTGACTGTGTGATGTGATTTGATTGAATTGTCTTTGTAAACTGCCTTGAGATGATGTGTTGTGAATTAGCGCTATATAAAAAAAATGAATTGAATTAAATTGAAGATGGAAGTGAACCAAGAGGGTTTCCAACTTTTCTCCTTAAGTTATACAAAGATATCACAAATACATTTGCCCTCTCATTCTCTGTTCTAAGCTTCTGTGTATGGAGATGTATCACCTTTTCTTAGATAATGACTTCTGTTTCCTGAATTGAAATAACACCTGGTTACTGCTCAAGTTTTGAAGCTGAAAACTTCAGTTCCCTCAGCTGCCTGATTATTCTGGATTTAATTATTTTCAATTGTTTGGACTTGTGGAATTTTCCCACTGGGTTTGTTCCTTCTTGCTGGACACGGAAATAACACAACAAATAACACAAATAACAAAAAAAAAAAAACACCTATTACAAAGTTGGCATGATCAGGGTGATCAAACTAGATATGAGAAAAGTGAGCAGAGTAGTAAGCCATATTGAGTTATGTGCCTGATACCTCAAAGATGTATCATCCACAATCCTTCTCTCAATTTTTAAATAAGACTGAGTGAAATAAATCTCAACCATGTCCATGTAAGGCATCCAAAGAGTGGAGAGAGGATCATTCTTTCATCTGCGACAGGTTAGGGAATTATTTAAATTCAACAAAGTGAGTTGACATCAGTCTTTCCCAGATGTTTCATTCAATTTAGACTGTGATATTTCACTATACAAATTGTAGAAATCCTTGTTTCTTCAAAGTAAATGTGACTTTAGGATGAGTCTGTTTTAACCAGGGATGAAACTGTTTCCCCAACTATTACCAGAAAACCCTCAAAAGGCTTTTTCTTTTTACCTCAAAGACCCCTATGTCTGAGCCAAAGGAAGAATGATAGAAAGATTAGGAAGGTCACATGTGAATGAGGCCACTGAAAGTGCACCAGCTCAAGAAAATAGTAACTAGAAAAGGACTAGGAGAACGCAGACCTCCGGCAAGCAGCTCATTCCCCCGATATATTGTGACCCCCACCTTCACACTGGACCCAGATCATTACCAAAATGTAACCAATTGTCAATGTTTATAATACGCCCCTTCGGTGAAAATTTGAACTAAATCCGCCCAACACTTTTCAAGTTATTTTAAAAACAGACAAACAAACAAACTAATGTCGATGAAAACATAACCTTCTTGGTGGAGGTAATAAAAGAGCTGCTTGATGGAGGTCTGCACTCTCTGAGTGCTTTTCTAGTTCTTGAATACATTTCAATGCAAATATATATTTAGTTGCCTCCATGAGACATTATGATGCACAGAACAAAAAGAATTTTGTCTGAA
>JAUZNJ010075889.1:0-24873 GCA_034780135.1 Jordanella pulchra
GTTTTACAGCATGAAATGTCTGAATGAGTGCTCATCCAAGACTGGTGATTCCATACTTTTTGCCAGGGGTTGTACAACAATGAAAACTTCAGTAGAGCCATACTTACTCTTGTACTTCCTCCTTTGTTTTATTTGTGAAAAGCACTCCCACCTCTCCACAAAGATACTTGCTGACCTAGGCATCAAGATCACAAAATCTTTGATTCTCTGCATAGATTAGGATATTAATGCTCCATTTATAGGAGTTTAAATCCTACCTTGTGTAAATTATCTTTATATTCATCCGTTTGTCCTTTTCCCAAAGCAACTATCATCACTTTATTTTTACCAAAGAAGAATCTGTGGCACACAAATAATAAAAAAAACAGTTTACACTTTAAAGTAATTACATCATCAGGTTTGATTTTAAGAGGTCTGAGGCCCTACCAATAATTTTTACCAATGACATGACTGCAGAGTCATTCAATATAAATGTAGGTATATATTTGTATAATGTTAACTTAAAACCAGAGACTTCTTGGTGGCTTTAAATATCAGCCACTACCTGGAAATGAACTGAACTATACACATAATCAGATGTTTCGCTCATACATAACTTTTAGTGAAACGCAAAATTTGATGCTCTTTCAATTTTTATTGCATCCAAAAAATGACTTTTCCCTCCCCAAAAATGAAAAAAGAAACATAAAACTCGATGACTAATTTGGGCATAAATATGAACTTTATCATTTGTGTTAGAGTAAAATTATTTTCCTACATGAACTTTACTAATTATCCCGACTTTACCTTTAAAGCTGTATGTTTTATCTTATTGGTTTCAATAAATCAGCAGATTGAGATGGTTCCAGTCTACACAGATCTGTCCCAGTAACCTCTGCTAACCTTCAACACATGCTTCTAGTGTTACCAGGCTCATGAACACAGTGACGATTATAGCAAACCCACCACAGCAGATGCCTACATGTACATTTCAGAAATACCTTCAGGATTCTACTAACTTAACGATTTCATATTATACTACATTTGAAAATAAAAAAAAAAAATTAACAAAAATCCCCCCAGAACATTTGTTTGTAGTTTGTGCAGGAAAATTCTTCTCAGATTAGGCAGACAGCATGAACCCAAAATCTCCTCATCCAGCCCTCCAATGGATGAGCTGTTTTGCTTTCCACACTCCTGTCCGTGCCCTACAACCCACAACCATGACAACCAGTCAGAGCTTGTAAAGATAGCCAAGGAGCACTGAATAATACGCAAGTTGAAGGCCAGAGCTGGATCTCTGTGCTGCTAGACAGCTTATTTCCCCTTATGACCTCTTAAAGGGCAAGGTTTTCAAACAGAGCATTTTGACCACACATTAGCTACGAGGTGGAGGTGAAATTAAGATCAGTTTTTTTTGTAAACACGCACCATGACACATATGGCTGTAAATGTTTAAAATGTGAATTTTGCATAATATTGGACCTTTAAAAGAAAAAAAAAACTGTTAGTCCAATATGAGCCCAGGAGTTATGGTCATGCAAGTAATTGGATCTGTGTTTTGGTTTAGAATTGAGTCTCCAACAATCTCCAAAAAATGAAAAATAAAAAAAGGATTTCTTAAAATCTTATTTTTGGAAATTGATGGACGCTTTGAATTCCCCTAGCTTCCAACATCAGCTTGTCATTATTTGTTCTTATATGTATAATCACAACTAATAAACTACTTCATTGTGTAATACCACTAGCTGAAAATGTAGAGGTATACTGTCACTGTTTAGCACACTAGATTTTTTTTATTAAGATACTTTTGTTTTTCAAATCTTCTTGCTTAAGTCTTCCACCAAAGTATACATTTACTTAAAATCTCTCTATAGTTAGTGAAAGTCAAACTTATTTTACAAATATTATTAGTTAGAGAAAATTAATTGCTAAGTCGCTTATAAAGTAAAAAAAACAAAACGGATTCACTGTCAACATCCCTCCAGTGTTCTTTAATTCCATTGGATAAATTTGCCATTGACTGTTAAATTTGAAACAGTCATCAAGATACCAGATGCTTGGTAGGTTCAAAGAAACTTATACAGAAAATACAGGACATTGGCATCAGCCAGATGAAGTCAGTACAACCTTTTTGGCCTGAATTATTTACACAAGGATCTTTCTTAAAATTTTGAAAATAGTTCAATTTGAACAACATTTAAAATGATTCAGAATCATCTGTATTTTAATTTGGTTAATATACACTAAGAAATTGCACACATTGTGTCAATAGTTTAAATAAATTAATGGTGTAATAAGAGATTTAAATTTACTGAGAAATTGAGTGAAATGATTTAGAATTGTAAGATAGGATTAACTTGCACAGTGATAAAATTAAATATATTTTGACTGATTGTTAGAATTTTATTAATCTGTATCTTCCCCACTTTTCAGCAAGTAGCTCATCTTAAAAGTTTTTTTTTTATCATTATTATTTTAAACCTTAAGCAAATGTTTAACAATGTTAAAAACTATTCTAAGGATCCAAAGCCCCCCAAAAAACTATGATTATTGGTGTTCAAATATATATATATATATATATATATATATATATATATATATTGAAATTATTTTTTTAAGCAGAAGGGTACAAAATGTATAATTTGTATACTACTCACCAGCTTGTTTGAATTTTAAGTAAAAAAACGAATAAAACCTTGTAAATACCTGCTGTGTTTCCATGCTGTCCTGATATCTTTCAGCTTGTTGTTTCTCATATTTTCTACAGAGAAGATGAACAAATTTCTATAGGTGTCCACACATTTCCGGAGCTAAAGAAAAAGACCAGAGTAAGATGTTTTTAAACACATAGTGGAAGCTAACACCTGCAATAAAATTCTAGATGTACGAAACATTCTCACCTCCTCGATTAACTTCTGTTTGGATTCTAGACCCTTCTTTGTAGTTTTTGTCAATGAAACTGGTGGTAAATAAGGAAAACGGGTCAGTTTTAAACGGATATTAAACAGTAGCGTGATGCTGAGTGAGTGAAAATGCACAGAAGCTAGCTTATACAGGAGACGTTATTCGATTAGGAGCTTATCTTATTTATCAATAGTCTGTTAAAAATGAACAAAAAACGAGTAGCTTTTGAAAAATACCTTCATATAAAAGGATATTAACTTACTTTTCTTGTCTCTCTTTGACTTCGGCATGGTGGCAGGACAGTAGAACACGTGAAACAGAAGGACCCCAAATGTTTCTATTGAAGGAAGCTGGCAATGAGGCGCCTGATCAAAAATAAATTATTAAAAAGGGAATTTAAAAAAACAGTTATTTTATTTTATGCGTAAGATTAAAATGTATGATAATACTTTGGTTGTTATTTTTATCAAGTTCTTTTAAGAATTTACTTTTACCGTGTGATCCAGTTTAAATTGTTACTTGCCTGCAGGAGGCGGGATTTAACCACTAAAATGACACAAACTCATGCGAGAAAAATACACAATTTTAATGTATAGGACTTAGTTATCTAATCCATCGACATTGAGAAACAGTTTTTTAGAGTTTAATGATTCGAAGGAAAGACTTACAAAAATGTAACATTTTAAACTTTAAGACAAAAAGCTGCTTGGTTAAGAAGTCAGGGATATTTTATTTTTTAAATACGTGAATAAAGCTATAGTTTTGCTTAGTTTTGAAATTACACATACTCCAAAATATTAGAAAAGGCATTTTTTATCACAGTTTTTTACATTTAGATATGAGAAGACAATATACGAAGGCAATTCTTAAGATATAGAAAAGAACGTCAATGTACAACAATCCTGGCTTGGGATAGAGGACAACACATCATATGATTCAATTTAGTCCAATAATAATCAATTTGATCATTGTATTTTTCTGTGTTTACATCTAATTTAGGTAAAACGCATAAGACTAAATTGAACTTTCACATAACATTGTAATGGTGTTGGCATCGTGCTTTGTGTGTGTGTTTATTTGTGTCTAATGATTTGTTTTATAAAGTGGTTTTCACATCTCACAAATAATCATTAAATGACTCTACATGGCAAAAGTAAAAAAGATTCAGTCAAATCTAAAAACAGACACACTCCAGTACAGCACTGCTCACCTCAATTTATTGCAATCCAGTGGAATGCAAATGCTGGCTAACTATAAAAAGATAAAAAGTCAACTCAAACTCTCTGTGTGCTTTAAATGAATGTAGTATCAATAAAAATGTGTACATATAGCTCTAACCACACAGTACTCCAATAGTCTAACAAAATAGTGGCAGCATCATGCTGTGGGGTTATTCTTCTTTAACAGAAACAGTGAAGAAGGTTAGAGGCTAGGTGAATAGTGAAGTGCACTTGTGTGTCATTTATTTACTTATATTATTGAGAAATCATATATTGTTGTCGGTAGTTTGAAATCTAATATTTCCAAGAAACATTCCAGGAAAGGTATATAAAAAAAATCTATTAACATCATTTAGTAAAAGTCACATGTTGTTATATTTTACCATTACATTTAAAATGTAACCAAAGAGAGGGCAGATTGAAGTCAGATTAATAGAGTTAAATCTGAAATGCACATAGCACTTTATAGCAAAACAACATTGATTCATTTAATATTCTATCAAGGTCAGTGCACTCCATTCAAGTTTATTGCAGTCCCATTGAATCAAGTTGTGATAGAGTTGTTTTTTTCATCAGATTAAAAGCCAAGTCCAATTACACGCACAACCACAGTCAATCTACTTTAAAGCAATCAATTTGAAGGAAAACTGAATATTGAAACAGTTAATTTTCTCAAACTTGTTATATTAGTTATATCCCAAGTCTTGCAACTAATATTGCAAATATTAGTCATTGTATATGCCCATAGATTCTCTTCTGTATGTTTTGAATGCAATTAAATAAAACAACAATGTTTCTGTATTATTTATTGCAAGAAACTAATATATATAGGCCTATCATAAGTATAACTGGATAGAAAAATGTTGACATCATTTAAAGTAATTTTAGACACGTTTGATAAGTTTGTTACTTTAAAATTAAACCTAAAAAAAACCTTTGTATCTGAACAGACCGAAATGCCATTGATAAAGTCCAACCATATAGCCTGGGCTGAATCTCTCGTCACTAAGGCAGAGGGAGAGGCTTCGGGAGGGACGTGGGAGGGGCTGATAAGGTGATAGTGCCGAGTTTAGCACTTTGCAACATGATCCACGGAGAGGCCGGGCTCTGCGGCGCTGCATCCTGTCCTACCACCCCGCATGGTGACTGGATAGAGCCTCGGTGAACCGGGGGATGATAAAGACAGAAAGCAAACAGCGCTCCTCCTCAGTCTGCTAGCAGCATCAGCGGATCTGGACAAAGAGGGAGAAGAAAGATGAGGCTGACGGCTGAAGGTTCTTCTTATTTCGGTCTGCGTCAAACCTCCGGTTCTGTCAAGAGATGAAGCCCTCCGTGCCTCTTAAAGGACTTTTTGGGGTTGTTATTTGCTGCAGGGGCCCATGTTAGAGTCTTCCAGCGGTGACAGTGATGGTCCCCCCATCTTCCGGACTCTCAGCATCTGCATTCTGAGGAGAAATTGTCCAGTGGGAGTGGGGATTAGAAGGAAGATGCACATATAACTAACAACAGGTTACTTTATTGCCGTTAGTCCATAAAAAAGCTATTGCAAGTTTTATTTGTTTATCATTATTTTTAGTTGTTTTTCATCATGAGCTCCCTGTTTTTTTGCGAAACTCCGCCCGGTCCGGTCCCCAACGGCTCCGGTGCGGTGACCAGCGCCCTCCGGAACGACCTGGGCTCCAACATCCATGTGCTGAAAACCCTCAACCTGCGCTTCCGCTGCTTCCTCGCAAAAGTCCACGAGTTGGAGCGAAGGAACAAGCTGCTGGAGAACCAGCTGCGGCGTGCCCTGCAGCGGCCGCAGTGCCGACACCCATTTGGCCGGGAGGTCGCCGTGCAGACGGACGGACCAGAGTCCAGGCTACCGGGGACCATCTGGAGTTTCACCCACATCCGGAGGCAAGGGGAGCGCTTCGAGACCCTGCACGGGCCTGGAGTGACGTGGACGCACCCGGACGGAGTCGGAGTCCAGATCGACACCATCACCCCTGAACTGAGGGCTCTGTACAACGTGCTGGCCAAAGTAAAGCGAGAGAGAGACGAGTATAAGAGAAAGTGAGTAAGCTCACTCACTATTTCTTGATGTTTATGTGTATAGTTGGAAGAGTTAGAGTTAGTTTCATCACTTCAGAGGTTAATAATTAATAAATATATCGTCCCTATTGGAATGAACCTCTCAGCCATCAGACCAACACACATTGGCCTGCATATGGCCAACATCTGCACCTTTTCTCATAATCCCCTTTTGTCCCTGAATGAACTCAACCATTCACAGCAGCAGTTCATCTCATGGTCAGGTCGGGCTGCTTTTTGACCTTTTTCCTTCTGTCTGGATGTCACAACATCTGCTAACAGCTTAGCTGAGAAAGGATCACAGGTTGGTTCAGGATGGTTTTAGGGCATGCTGGTCAATCTGTTCATCTAAACAAGTTGATCACCTGCCTTTAGTTTAAATCATTCTGTTTCAAAATATCTTCACAATCTCAAGTTTTTATTTTATTCTATTACAAAAATGCAGTAAAGCAATATCACATTTCTAATAAAGATGCTTCTAAAGGGCCTATCTTAATTTAATATGCAAGTAGCCATGTAATAACAAATGCATATATAAAATAGAGCAAATCTAAACAAGAAGAAAAATGGTTAATTTGAAGATGTTTTTAAATTTAATTTTGGAGTACATTACTTTGAAGAGAGCTTGAGACCCACTGGGCTGTCATGGTTTTAAGCAATCTAGAACTGAATGAAATCCTCATCTAAAAATCTTACATCAAAAGTCTTTCAGTGTTTTTCTTCAGATAATACTGTTTCTTTTTATTCACTCTCATCCTATTCCTTTACCATTTTTTTTCACGGGATGTTTGTTTGTTAAATCACCATCAATCAGCTACTAGACACTCAGAGAAAAGTTGGCCCTAAACACAAAGCATGACCTCATGTCTACAAATAAAAGGAGACTGAGGAAAATGTTCCGTTGATTCTCCATCAGACCAGCAACCTGTCATAAAGACACTGTTCTGTTCTGATAAACTTTTATCACCAAAAGATGATTTTTAGAAAGCTGTTAGCTGCAAATTTTACTTAGATTAGGCATATTGACCCATGGTTGAATGGGGTGGGAAGAATGAAATAACTTTATTGTCCCATGGTGGGGAAGTTCAGCTGTGACGAGTTACAAAACCAAGTAAACATAAGAAACGTTACAACACTAAGTGATGTAAAAAGAACAACACTAAAAGTTTAACTGTACAGCAGAAGAAAGAGAAGACTGAAACAAAACTAAAACAAAATTCTGTGCAGTTATTAACAATAAGAGTGACATATTTATGTAATAGAATAGACATTTTTAAGTTAAAAAGAAGTAAAAGGAAAAAAACTGAGATGACCAAAAGATAAAATATAACTGTAGAAATAAACCTTTCCAGAGCAGATGAAAAACTATTTTTATATATTTTTAACTTCTGTGTTCATTAACATTTTTGTTCCTTAACATCTGAAATACATACATTAAGGCGATTAGAAGCTGTGTTATTAATAATTAATTGCTACTGCAACCAGTAGCAAGGTTGTAAACTCAACATCAAATAGATGGAAGGATCTGCGGATGCGCTCCTTTGTGCCTCTGGAATGCAATAGTTTGTCAGTAAATGAGCTCTCCTGCATGGCATGGGAGACCTTATCCAACAGTCTTAATATTGTTAACAGCTTTCTTATTTTAGCAGCATTAACACAAACATTTGAATGTGTCTTATCCAGATGAAACAGTTATTTCTAAATAAAACCCTGACCCTATTATTATTTATAATAATACCATAAAAAAAAACATTTTCTTATTTAAAATCTTTGCCGTAAACTAATGCAAAATGCAGGGGTGATAGCTGCTAAATTTAGACTTTAAGCATATGTCATACAACACATGGTACTGTTTTCTCACCAAACAGTAACACATGGAGTCCTACTGGCCGATGCTAGCAGGTTAGTTAATCTGCTTGAGTCTCTAGTCTGCAGTCAGCTGATTAACACACATGTCGCCTGCAGCGTGCCAACTGTACTTTTAAAACCACATAACCTTTTTAAGTGATGGATGACCTGCTTTATTGTTCACTGCCAATGTTATTCTTCACCAGGAGGTTCTGCAAATGTCCTAATTTAAAATGTAGGAGCCTTTTTTCAGCCAGCTGGCTAGCAATGAGCAGCAACCGTTTTTTTGTTTGATTGTTTTTTTTGGGTGCATGCATACTCATAAAACACTTTTGTTGTATCAATTTTCAATGAGATGTAGGAACGATATGATGGATGATTTTGTCAATTTGAAGCCTTGGAATTCTGACATGTTCATTGGCTCATAACAACACAGTTTATAAATAGATGATGGTGATATATGAGTGGGTTAAAACAGGTTTATATTTCCAATGAATAATTAAAAAAATTGATTTGGTTTCATTTTTTCTGTCAGCTACTTTGACCTAAAATTAGAATATTTTTTTCCAGTGTCTTTAGGTTATGAAAACCCCTATGTGCTAAAATTAGGTGGTTGAAGCAGTAACTTCCTATGTCACAGCAGCTTGTTTTTTCTATCTAAGATCTGGTGGTGAAGACATTGCAGGTGACTCATGTTAACAAACCAGGCGAGATATTAATCAGTGAATATGATAATGTAGGAGATAAGCTAAGCTTGGATGTTTGAAAGTCCAATTAAAGATTCTAATATAAAGAACTGAGTTTGTTGCTTCCTTACTGTACGTTGTTGCATACCAGGACATTTACCATCTTTCTTTGGGTAATTAAGGACTTATACTCTATTTTAAAATCCTCCAAAGCCTGATAGCTACTAATAACTATGTAGAAAGAGTACAAGAACGTCTTGAAACTTTAACAAAAAAAAAGTATTTAAATGTTTGCATGAAGCTAAGAATAAAATATGAAAAAAAGAAGTACACCAAATAATGGAAGTGTTTGCTCAGTTGGCTTCTGCATAGATGTATTTGGACAAAGCAGCTCTCTCATTGGAGTGAAGAGATTATAGACGTAATTACACTTGAGCTGCTTCATATAAAGGATGTGAAAGCTGGAGGAAATTCCTTTGGATGGCTCAGTTACAGAGTCATATGAACTGTGTTTCCTTGAAGACTCACCACAGCTTCCCCTGTCTGGCCGACGTCATCGCTGGCCGGCAGACTGAGGAGCCAAGAAGCTCCAGCTTCTGTTCAGCATCGTGACTCAAGCAGAGAGGCATTTTTACAGGCCTCTGTCTGCTGGGTGAGGTCGACTCTGACGACCACTGATTTCCCAGTGAACTACTGACTCAGTCGCACTGAATGTGAACGCTCTCCTGCTCTGCTGGGAAACCAAATATCCTGCCCAGTCCTCCCTGTAACTCAAGCATGTCCTTTTTTGTGCATTTCTGCTGGAGGAGATCCGACAACAGCTGGGAAAACAGCCAAACAGAAAACATCCTGCATCTAAAATCCCACATCTGAACCTCATCAGTCAGAAATGTAAGCGCTTGACTTGATAAGTCATTGAACCTTTCAAACTGAACTAAATAAGAGTTCACTTGTTAAATAACACGTTTTTCCCTATTCACATGAAGCATTTAAGTGCACATTTCCTCAAACTGATGAGCTAAAATAACTTTTCTAAAGGTTATTTTATATTTACACGGTTTTATTTATAAAAGTATTCCAGGTTTCTTTTAGATGTTGAAAAGTGAGAAGCTGCCTGTTTTATTGGGTGATAATCATGGTAATCAATCCACTCCCTGCTCTAAGTTCAGTGATTGCATCACTGCCCAGTTGCTATGTTTCTCTCTTTCAGACTAAATCCTCTTTACTACAGTCACGTTTCAGGACTGAGTCCCTGAGCTGTTTCTTGCTGTGCCCTTTCTGTTCTGTGCTCTTTGTGTTCAGCCATTCCTTCACTCCACCCTCCATCAGGCCCCCTGCCCCTCTGCTTCTTCCTGTGTCACATAGGCTGCTTTGTAAGACATCCTTGCTCCCAAGGGTCTCCTACCTCTCCATCTCTCTGTTTCTGTACAGCTCTGTTGATTTATGAAAGTATTACATGTTTGGACATGTACAAAGAGATTGATGGCCAGTTTGCTGGTGTCTGATACCCTAACTTGCACTCATACCTTAATTTATACTTAATTTAAAAATTAAGGATGGGAAATAAGAAGTGTATTAGGCTTTTTTATTGAAAAAGGTTGTTTGGATTATACTAACTTTACAGAGAAAAAAAAGCATAAAAACTGATAGTTTTGCAGTTGTTAAGCTTATGGGAAAAATATTCAAACTCTTAGTTTTAAAAACCCATTAATTAGTTTTTTTGGGTGGAATTAAAGTGGACCAGTTTAATTATAACAACCACAAAGGTTCCTATGCTCATTTCCATTCTGATTAGTTGCTGCATTATCTGACAGTCTATTTGCATCTGTCTGCAGAGTGTGTCAACAAAGCTGGGCCTGTATCAGATTATTTTGAGATTATTTGGTTATTTATTTGGCTACAGACATGCGAAACAAACAAATGATTTGGCTAAAATAAGCTTAATTCACAATGTGGTTATTAATATTCTCATCCTGAAATAATGAAAAGGGCCTTTTTGAATTAGCACGATGAACTTAACATTAAATCCATGAATTAAAGAATAAATGGAAATACGAAGTAGAAGTGAGTAGAAGGAATAGAAAACGGATAAATGGATCTTTTATTTTCAAGATAAAGTCTCACTTAAAAGGCTAAAACTGATCTCTGACTCATTCAGTTAAACTGTTCAGGAGTTTGATGTTTTCTGTGGCATATTTGGAGGCAAGTTTGAATTTATTTTCATAATTTTATCCTTAGTCTTATTAAACATAACTTTAACAAGTTTTTAAACTTCCAGTTTTCTCATGAGTCTTTACATTCTTTCAGAGTTGGGGTTGGAATTGAACTGTATTAAAAATACAACTTACCACAATTTACCCTCTGTTTAGTTAACTAAATTATTAATAATAGTTACTTAGTTAACTAGGATGTATTTTTGGATATATACATCCTTAACTAATCCATCTGCTTTATACCCTCAGAACAGTGTTTCTTTATTTCCAGTTCTCTCCACATAGAGGCACAGGTATTTTACTGTGGCATTTTATTTGGTTTTTGGGTCATCATTATGCAAATTACCTTTCCAAACTCTGAAGGTTTACTAGGAGTAAAGGGTTTGGACCAACCGAGAATGCTTAAGTTTACAGTTCAAATTAAGATTGCACTTACTGGTATATGCAGGGAAGTTTTGCTTATATGAGACATAACATCAGACAAGCTGCTTTACATGTCCACTTAGTGCTGCACTGTCTGGACAGTTGGGTTACAGACTCTGTCACAGATAAAAAGCTGTGCAAAAAGGGACAAATAAAGGCAGTTTGAGCATTTCCTCTTCACCTATGGTCTAATTCTACTGTCTGGCGTTGACATGAACTTTATAACCTGGGTCGGTGAGGCTGGAAAGTAATTGCCTCCAGCTTGTGGTTCAGCTTAAAAGGCTTTCAAAACCCTGGCAGACTCTGATGAGCATATCTGACAGTAGGGGACAGTTGAAAGCCTTTACAAAAAGTTGTCTTCAACTGGAGATTTGTTTAGAGTTTGCATGTTTTGCTTCTTGTTTTTGCACAGAGGAGTTTCGGACAGTTTCATATGGATCACTGATAGCGAAGACAGATATTGGGGAAAAATGCGGGCAAGTTTGCATGTAATAAACACCAGTGTAACTATAGATAGTGGTAGGTTAGTTTAGTTCTAAGACTATACACTGCCTAGTGTACAGTTTGTTGGACTTTTTTGCATGAATTTCTGCTGAAAAGGTGTGGGATGTGCTTATCAGGTCTGCACAAAGACTCACTCACATGTAGTGAGTCTCAAAAAGTCTTTGTAACCCTATATGGTATGATGAGTCCTTTCCACACTGTGCACATACGTGCGCAAAGCTTTCAACTAAAAATTTGATTATTAGTTTATTGAATATGAATAGCTGCAAGTAAAGTTCAGCTTTACACATAAGCTAAAGTCATAGTTTGCTGGATAGAAGAAAGGATTTGCAGGATTTCATTGTAAGGAGAATCAGTCAGGAGAACGGTATAGACATTTCCAGAACATAATTTATATGCTATCATACAATTAAGATGTTTGGTAACAGGAACATTGCAGAAACTGGAATTTTCTTTTATGATTTTTTAAAGACAGGACAGAAATTAGACAGAGAGGCTGCCAAGGAGAAAACAAAGGAGCTGGAGCGTTTTCCACCGGAGACTGGGTGTGTTCTACATATGACAGCAATCCTCTGACTTGAAAATAAGTCCAGGATAAGAAAAAAGGTTTGGAGACAGAAGGATTTTCTTCTGAAGAACACACCCAGTCGTGACACTATGAAAGATAGAATTATGATCAGACAATTTTGGGCTAGCAATTCCATAATAAAGACGTGCACAAGGTCAAAACACGGTGGTGACTTCATCATGATCTGGAGGTACTCCTACAATGGAAAGGATTTGTTTTAATCAATGGATGCAATTAGAAATTGTCTGTATAAAACCGGAGGCAGTTTTGCCTCAAAGCCTTTTTGGTCTCTGGCAGAAAGGTGATAAAGAGCTATTTCATTTTTTTAGCTACATAGCAGGGCCAACCATATGTGAAAGGAAGATAACATTATTTAAATATTGGCAGACTAGAATCAACAAAAACTCTATTACGAAGGGAACCAAAACCATAATGCGATTCTGATAGAATCCTACCAAAGAACAATGAATGATTAGATTTAATCAAAGCTTACTTCAATAAGGTATTAGTTTAAGGATGCACAAACATATGCAACCAGGTTGTGCACCACTTCTCCTTTAAACACGTCAGTTTACAGTTGTATTGCATATGAAATTTGTCACTTTCTGCATGAACTTTGGCTGCTTTCAGGTTTGTCAATCTGCTGCAGCTTTTGGACCCCAAGCAAACCAGAACTGCTTCCTGCATTAATAATTCATATGCAGCTGAATATAGTGTGTGTGGTGGGGTTGTGTTTAGGATCAATGTAATAAAATTTCAGTGAGGACAGTTCTTGGGAGCCTTGATCTTTGTTCATGTCCTTAACAGCAACTGAAGGCAGAGTCTCTTAGAAGTCTACATGTATGGAGGCAAAGTAAAATTGTGAGGAATTTAGAAAATCACAGTAGCTCAAACATCATGTTCCCTGATGAAAATAAATGTGCCTTGAAGCTTTTGTGTCCTAGTTGCCCTTCTTATAATCTAGGCCCTCTATTCAGGAAAGGGATTTTCTCTAAGCTGTCACCTAGCACCAAGGCACCAAGATCCACCCGAGCTTTGCACGGAGCCCTGGCATGCAGCTGTAGGGCTCAACAGGGGCCTCTTTAAGTGCTGCTGAAATATGGCAGGACTGAAAGAAACTCTGAAAGCTCGCTTCTTGGGACAGAAAGTTCCAAATGAGGCTATATTTTGTGACTGCTGTTCTTGCTTCTGTTCTGTGTTGTTTTCCTCTTCTGCTCTATTTATGCTAAAGAAATCTTAATTCCACAGATGAAGAGTTTCATTTTGGTGCTATCTTCATCTTCACACATATCAATAGTTCTCAGTGAATCCCTTATAGAGGTGAACCTGTTAAAATAACTTCAATATTAAAATAGTACATTCCTACGGATGAACCACAACCACAGTTTGTGAAGGTTTCTTTAATTATGTGAACACCAGCTCACTTTTTATTTTATGTGTCCAGCAGGAATTATAATTCACAGGGAATTTGGGGGTGGCGGGGATTTTTAATCTTTAGCTTAGGAAAGAGGTCTAAACTCAAATGTCTTTAATACAAGCACACCTAAATCTCTTTTACACTCAAACCAGCTTATAAATACAGTATTATTCTCATGATCATTTGGTTTGTTGTATTTTCCTTTATTTACAATTGCTATAAAATATGAAATGAGAAGATATTCATAACTCCTTTATGTTTTGGGTGTTACAGCCACAGCTTAGTGGATAATAACATTTTGTAAAGCCTTGCACTTTTATCGATAAAAAAAAAAAAATCGAATAATGAAATTGTTCAAATCCAGAAGCTCTAGAAATTGGATTCTCTCAAACTAAAGATGAAATTAGATTTCAGCATTTTTTTTTTTCAGGAAAACAACAGATTACAGCTTATTTCGTCACAAAATAAAGGTTTTACTAATACCAACCCTTTTTAGGAATACTCTAATCAATGTAAAATAATTTAGTCAAGTTTTGAGTCCAGTTAACAAAGTTATTATGCTTGTTTAGTTCTGGGCCGTTTGCAGTAAACTATTCCCCTTTATATAAAACTGCATTTAAAGAAATCTCTCACATAGAAATTATCCAGTTCAGTTTTTCTCTGTTTTAAATATTTGGGTTGTTTAACTAGAAAGGCTCAAATTCATGTACGTATCTCATAAAATCGTGAATTAGCCCTTTAAAATAGCATCAAAGCACTGCAACCCAAATTTTAAGAGTTATTGGTAACTTGCCTGTCACTTTATCACTGTTCTACCATCCATCCATCCATCCATCCATCCATCCACCCATCCATCTATCCATCTTCCACTTATTCCGTCAGGGTCGCGGTGGGGTTGGTGCCCATCTCCGGCAGGGTACACCTGCCAGTCTGTTGCAGGGCAACACAAAGACACATAAAGACATACAACCATGCGTCCTTGCTGCCCACTGCTACACTGTGCAGCCTAGTTTGTTGTACCATGTTCCCAAAATGCTACTGACAGAAAAGATGTAAAACCGAAGCGGCAACACAGAACATTCTCACTTTTTTAGCTCAAGATGAGATTCTCAAATCCAGATGTAGTCATAAGGACACATGACAGATGTAACTGAGCTCAATAGTTGTTTCTTTTTTCTTGTGTCTTCCTCTCTTTCTACTAACAAGACTCAGGTACATCGGTCTCCACTCATTCTTCCCTTATCATTTTCTTAGCATAGCAAGTGTAGCATGAGAACCTTGTGACTGAGGAGTATCAAGCCTGACAAAATGCTGGTTGAGATTTAGAAAAACCGAGATGGAAATGGTTTCGAAGCCAAGTGTGATGGCTGTAGTTTGGGAGCACTTCAAACCTAATGACAGTGTTTGTCAACATGGAAACTATTAGTTTTAAACTCTATGAGTTTGCTCTTCACATAGTACAGTTGGAAGGGGAAAAAGAGCCATTAAAAAAAGGAGTTTAAATTTTGCCTCTAGCCGGATTCGCTAACTAAATGAGATCAAAATAGTTCTTTTTGCCTACATGCAAATAAGTATGTGGTGGAAAATATCACAGCAGATCTCTTTGAACAAACTACACCCACTCTTAACATGCTGGTGGCAGAACCATGATGTTAGGATGCTGTTATTTGGCACAACAGGGTTAAGGAAGCTGGACAGAGTTTAAGAGATGGAGAAGTTTTGAACTGTAAACACAGCATATGATCTTTTAAATCCACCCCCAGTTGTCTTGGGAGCAGCCAACATATTAGGAAAGAGAAAAATTATCTAAAAGATATTTTATGTTGTGAAGAGAGTAGAAAAAAGGGGACCAGGCAAAATCTTTGAAGCAAAAAACAGACGAAAGAAAATTTAATGTATTTTGATTTTCTCTGCTGCTTTCTTTTCTTCTTAGTCCTCTCAGTGCATGTTTGTGAAGTTACTGCTGTGCACCTGTGATAGATTATTCATGGGTATTGATACAGCTGAGCTCGATGGCTTGATGCCATATTTAAAAGTACAGAAATGCACTTGTCTTATAAAACAAAGAAATACTGTAAGAAGTTTAATTGTGTGCCTTTGCAGGCAAAGTAAGTAAAATCCATTAGCATCTGTCTTATTGTAGACTTACATCTGATACCCTGTTTTAAGATCTGTTCAGTTTTAAAAGCTATGCCCTTATTCCTAAGGCCCATGTGTGCTGATGCAGCACACAGACTCAATAAACTCTGTATTTCAAAGGCTTGTTACAGCTGAGGAAATGCTTGCTTGCCAGGCACCTCAGGCCTATGAACCGAACATAAAATCACATGTGCATCACAGGGTCATCTATAATGCTGCATTTGGTGGGAGATGGCGGTACAGTCATGTCAGCTATGTTAAATCTGAGCTGGTGCCTCTCAGTACCTGAGCCTAAAATACAACCAACCAGGGGAGCCTGTGCTTAGAGTTTTTTTTTTACCAGTTTTAATCTTCCAAATGATTCAATTTATAACCGTCCGTGGCATAATTGACCTTTAAAAGTTTTTAAGAAATCAAAACTGTGGATGAGAGCAAGTTTAGGAGAGGAGCAGTTCTGCAGCCTTTCCTTTGTTTATAAAAAAATCATAACTATGTTCTCTTTTCTATTTTAGAGAAATGAATGGAAGAGTCTGTGTTATAATGCTACACATTCCTAAATGAAAGCTATTAAATAGTGAGATAATTACACATGATAATTACACCAAGTGTTAAATAAAAGTTTGTTTTTTCTAAGATTGTCAGTGTGAGATTCAGAAAGTACTATAATGCTGAATTTATTATTATTATTTTTTAAACATCTTAACCTTGGTTTATAAATTTAAAGGACATTCAACTGTCTGAAAAACACGGTCATATACCTTTGTTCTCCATTATCAAAATATCTTCAAATATTCGTTTTTTGTTTTTTTTATTTCTGCCACAGGTCAAAATTATGTTAATTTTAATGCCTGATCGCTTCAAACATTTAAAGAAGTTGTTTCATTTAGGTGTTTTTTATGGCCTTTGTGTAAAGATAGATTTATTGGGCCAATACGAATTTTGTGTTTTATTTAAGATTAGATAAAATGATTTTTTTAAGGTACTATCACACATAAATGATAATCAGTAAAAGAGTATTATTAAACATTTGAACTTCAGTTTTTTCTGATAATCTAGA
Organism: Jordanella pulchra; assembly: GCA_034780135.1. Taxonomy (NCBI): domain Eukaryota; kingdom Metazoa; phylum Chordata; class Actinopteri; order Cyprinodontiformes; family Cyprinodontidae; genus Jordanella; species Jordanella pulchra. The sequence continues at coordinate 17,035 of JAUZNJ010075889.1, forward strand.
TATAAAGATAATTAGGTCACAGTCCTTAAAAATAAAGACAACGGGTGAACTAGACAATTAAAGAAGTGTGCATTGAGGTTTAAAAGGTTTAATGAAAAAAGCTCCTATTCACGTCTTCAGATGCGTAACTGTTTATTCTGTATGTCCTGCATGAAACCGTCTCATCCTTGGATTTGATCCTTAGTGACTTTCCTTTTGGTTATGCAGGTTTAAATAGATGAAGATGCAGGTGTGTGTACTCAGAGTCACTGAGAGATATTTGTTGTTATATAATGGTGTCTTTTGGCTCCATTGTGTGTCACATAACTTCACTGCACACACCCTGACCGTAGAGGATTTATGCCAGCAGCAAACATCCTTTCATCTTCCTTTGTATTCTAATAGAACATCACTCCCAGTACTAGCTCCACCCAGATGTGGCCCAGGCTTGCAACTTGTTTTCCGTGCACCTTTTCCAATCGCAGAAAACAGAACACAGTAGGGTTTTTAGGACACCCAGTTACCTCTCCACAGTGAAATATTTGTCCTGTTCTTCGCAGTGCAATTAAACACCCGTTTTATGTTAGGTCAGCCAGGAACCAGAAGCTATTATACTTGTTTTGTAACATGGGTGGGAATGAATTGAACCATTGTGAGTATTACAGCTCAAGATTACAGTGGCAGGATGTGTTTAGATGGGAATAAAGTGTTATTTCTCCCACACTCATGCATTTTGCACAATCAGATTGGTTCTCATTTTAGATTTTTTTGTGCACTTATTGGAGGAAAACAACTACATATAAAAAGAAGTCACATGAAAGCGACGGCCCCTGTCAAGTCTTACTTTCTGTTTTCATTGTGATACTCCTGTTCATGGAAACTCACTCAGGTATTCCCACAAAACATGTTACTGCAAGCTATCATAATAATAAAAACAATTAACTTTGGGTGCTTTCATTCTGCCAGTACCATGGCATGTCTGTGCAGTTTAGAGAATAACCGCCATTACAAATAATCAAAAGTAATTATTTCTTTTTCTGAAAGTGCTCCTAGGTCTAACCCGTTAATTTTAATATGCTTGTAATTACTTGGGATTATCTAAGTATTTGTCGCTACCTCAAAAGAGTTTCCAACTAATCAACCCTCAGGCCAGAGGAAAAAAAATGAAGGTGGCTCTGTCAGGTTGTGTGAGTTGAGCATTAATTAATCTTTGCTATGATAACAAAAACAATTCACACACACAGCTTTGTTTTTAGCAAAGAAAACACTTTGATTTGACATTGAGGTATGGACAGGAAAAGGTTAAGACATGTTGCAACACCATCAGGCCGTTCGTGCAAAGTAAGGATCTGCTAGTGTTCAACCAAACCATCATTAGATGCTTCCTTTGCCTTTTTCCAAAGAACATCAGAACCACGATTTGCATCCAAGTGAAATCAACTGTGGCTCTTTGTGTAGCAGTTTGTTTTGCCTAAACTTGCATCTACAGCATAGATCGTCTTATTTGGAAATGTATAAAAAGTATTTCCATGGAGTCAGAATTTAAAGCAGTTTGGTTATGTGACATTTTAGGCTGTTAACAAATGCCTCCTACAACACAAAACTTATAGATGCTCTGTATGTTAAACCATGCAGCTGCTAAAGCAACTTTAATTATATTCTACTCATAGAATATCATGATCAAATTTCAGTTATACATCTGAACAAATGCTAACAGCATCAGCGCTTTTAGAAAACACTATCTATATATTTGCATTTTATTATACCCTTGCAATGTAAATGACACCTTTTGTAATGCAATAAAATCTTGCAGCAATAAATAACACAAAAAAACTAAAAGATGTACTCCAAATAATAAATATTAAATATTTTATGTTATTTCCTTAATAGAAATTTTAATTGCCAGAGGGACATTTTAAAGAATTTAGCAACTAAATAGATAATCCAACTCAGCTTTTCATTGTGTAATTATTTAGAGTAATTTGTTTGTATTCCCTATAGTAAACTATGTGGTCTATACCTGCTTGTTAACATTTGCACGAGTAGATCCAATAGTTCTATCAATAAAAAACAGAGATTAAAGAATAAAGAAATAAAGAACAAACAAACAAAATTTCTGCTGTTGGAAAGGAATGTGTTTCATGTTAATCATGTCCGTGTGTTCCTGCAGGCAGCAGGGCTGTAATGCTGTGAGAGTAAAGGAATATCATTTCATATATATATATATTCAGTGCCTTTCAAATCCTTCTAAACCTTTTCAGATTTTGTTACATTGCAAACTTTTATGTCTTTAATTGGAATCTGGAGAGTATGCATGTAACCTTCATTTATCCAGGTAGATCTTAGGTCAGATGCTGTTAAATCCCAATGAATGCAGAAGATAAACACAGAACATTCCTGTCTGGAAGAGCAGGGATCAGAATTTATTTTTTTGGTGGCAAGAAAGGCTCTTATAAGGATGAATTCATTGTGGACTTAAACTCAGCATATTTGTTTTTGAGTGGCCATACCAAAATATAGAAGAGGATCATTTATGAGGGGAAGTCAGGCTGTTATGTTTTTTTTTTTCTAAACCAGTATCCTACTGCTGAACAGTGACAGATGCCAGATGTCTTTCAGGCAACTTGTGAGGGCTTACGTTACATAGCAACACAAAAACTCCTGCTGTTATTGTCTGCATCAGGTCTGCTGTCCTGGGGTTATATTTAAGACCGTCTGTCCTCACAGGGCAAAAAGCAAAAGAATCATTTGTCAGTGATTTTATGTGATCTGTGCACAATTTACATGAATAAACCAGCAAATGATCTGTTTTAATATCAGATACTAACTTCCATTGGACAAAGACGTTGTAATATATGGTGTGTGGCTGAATAAGGGATAAAACTATTGGTCATTCTGGGACACAGAACAGAGAAATGAGCTTTGACCTTGATATGCAGACTCTTTGGCGGAGACCTCTTTGCAGTCAGACGATGGGCTCCTAAGCTGCTTCCCACAGTGGTCTGATCCATTTCACATGTCTGCTTCATTAGCGTGCTACACATGTGTCTCTGTGGAGTCGGGAGAAGGCTATAGATTACAGGATCCTGACAGTCAATCGATGACCTACTATGGTTCTACTCAAGGGAAGAAACAGTTTCTCAATATTTTGTATCTATGTGCAGCAGATGTATGTTTCCTGAAAGCTCCATTTTGAAAACAAAAGCTACCAGAGCACTGGGGTGTTGCAGTCAGTGGAAGGACACCAATAATGGCTGACGTCATTGGGAGGACATTTCAATCACCTATGGAGTTCCATAAGAGAATTTGTAATTTTTTTTACTGTGATTCATAAAGATATTACATTATTTTATACAGGAAGGCTTAACTTTGCCAAGTATTTGTCCTAAATGCTGCCAGATCCTTTTTTAAACTTTCTGTTTCCAAAGTAGCATCCCTTGCCCCAAATATGGTCTTTGGCAAAAAGAAAGCCATACAAAGTCAGGATGTTTGGCATAAAACTAACACTGTCCTTCACCTTGAACAAACCTCCCTCACTGTTAAACAGGGTAGTGGCAGCATCATGCTGTCAGAGTGCTTTTATTCAGCTAGGACAGACATCTTGGTCCGTATTAATGGCAATTGTTTGAGATCAGTGATCGCATCACTGAAAGCTCTTTAAAGCACTTTGAGGCAGTCAAACCACAGACCTAAAACTAAGTGAGAATCTCTGGAGAGGCATGAAAACCGTCATTTACAGAAGCACTCCATCTAATAAAGCCTATAAACCTAGATTCAGCCATTAAAAAATGGAACCTTAATAAGTTGTATGACTTGTTCATTCTGAACACTTATTCCTTTGTTCCTACTGTCTGAATTTCTAGCATCTAAATTTACTTAAGAGTAATAGATCTAACATTTTGATCTACAGTGAAATAGCAAAAACCAGTTTAACTGATGTAAGAAGTGTCTAAATCCATCCTGCTGTTCCTTATCTATACATTTTTTTATGTTCTTTGGGTCTAAAACAATTAATATTGAGGATCATAAATAATCACTTGAAAAAGATAAATCCCAAATACTTTATTAAAAAATGAGAGTTAAATAAACATATAAACTAACAGCCTGAAATACTTTGCAGGGTCAAATTTTATGTCTATTGCATCCTCCTCATCCTTAATATTTCAAAAGCATAACATTAGAAAAAAAGAGAGCATTTTTTTCACAGTGGTGACGTCACAATCACACATGCTCCCACCTAGAGGGTGAATTAATCACAGAGGAGGAGGAGAAATCATACAATGTTTTGTGCCTCTTCTTTCCAGCTCCTATAGGGTTAACTTTACATACTGGACATTTAGTGTATAAAGTGTTCCCCTAAAAGCTGGAAGGATGTAGGCATGGATGTAGGCTCTTTCTAAAGCTTCAGTGTGGGAGTTTAAATAAGTTCTCCACTGATTTTAAAGACCTGTTCAGGGTTTCCTTACAACATGAAGTGTGTGTTGGAACTGGGGCCTATTTTAGAGAGGTGATGGATAGATGCTGCACAGGTCATCAGAAACTACTTATGCTCACATCTAAGGATAATTCAGATTACTCAGTTAAATTTACATGTATGATGTTCGATCATGAGAAGAACTCCTTGGGAAGTACCTTTAGTAAATATGCTGCATTTAAAATAGTTAATAGTTTTACTGTGTTAAAGTTGTCTTTTATATGAATTTGTGAGATGTTTCGACAATGGGAGGGCATTTAGCATTTGTCTTGACAAGTCCAAACTGATAGATTTACTGTCAATTTACATTCCTTTCTTATACTGTTAAAACTTAAAAATCTTTTTAAATAAAAAGCAATTAAAAGAGTTAAAGCTTAACTGTACGTTATAATTGTTAAAATACCTATAAATAGCATATTTATACTATTTTGACTTTATGTCATCTGTACAAATCCAGCGTAAGTATCGAGGTAAACATCCAGAAGTTAAATATTGAAACAGTAAACTTTTAATTAATCAGGGCTGAAAACAATCACTTCAGGACCAGCAGTGGTTTAGTTTGGACTTAAATAAAGGATCTTTGCTTGAGCCTTTAATTTGAGATGTGATTCAAAGCCTCACATTTTCTCCAACTCACATAGTTTGAACAGGGTGTAGTCTGGCTGTAATTTTTATTTGCAATGAGCCACATAGTCTTTGTTGTAATACATTTGACCCCTCCTTAAAGTTTTCCTCTGGGATTTTTAGGCATTTACTGTGTATTGCATAACTATCCACCCTTTGGAGGTTCAACAACTCATAAATGCTACATCTTCAAAAGGATTCCTATTTTGGCTCTGGAGAAGAAAGAAAGCCATATGTTATTATTTGATAATTGTACGTTCTATAGAAATGGTGGACTGTTATCAAAAACAATCAAGCTAGAGAAGATTATCAGATTTGGATACTAGCAGGATGTGTTAAAGCTGATCTTTGTCTGCAGGCGAGGGTGGAGGTTGGCAGTGAGGTAGCTCGTGTGCAAACCTCACTCCAAAAGGGAGGGAGAGGGAGTAACTTTATTGTTAAATTCATAACAAAAGTTATCAGAAATGATCTGTTCGTTGTGAGGAACTTCCTCTTGTTGTGTTGCAACTGCCTTGTGATAACAAAAAAAGGTTGTTCCAGATGGAGAGTGGGATAAGGTATTTAAAAAATTGTGCAAGGACTTCCAAACATGATAATTTTTATGTAAAACATCTCTTTAGCTGCTTAAAGTAGAAGCAAAATGACTTTATGTAACTGCAAATCCAAGTTTGTTTTTTTTGTAGACTGTAGCTGTCCTGCTCAGTAAGCATTTGCCCTCTTGTCGAATTTGAATTTCAGACATAGATAAACAGGCTAAATATAGAAATAAGCTATTAAATTAAGGATGTATTCCAATCCCCACTGTGGGGGAAATATTCAGTGGATTTTTTAGATAGTTTAGAAGGTTTTTATTGCATTACATCTGTCAAACAATCACAAAATTTAAAAAAAGTTAATGATTTGTGGGCTGCAGCTGTTTTGTTGCTTCAGGATCTGGAAAAATCAGATTAAGAAACACTTACTAAGAGTAAAAAAATAAGAAAAAAACATCTACAGGAGGAAGATAACATTGAAGTCATACTTAAATCTGAAGAGTGAAGTAAAATACATTGTCAGATAATGTAAGATTCATTGTTGCTACCAAGGGTGCCAAGTGGTGTAGGGGGCAAATAACTTGTTTCATATCAGTCCATGTTGGTTTAGATGCTTTTTTCTCTTAACAATGAAATTATCTCTTGAAAACTGTACTTTACAATAACTCTGATATTTCATTCTGAAATGAATGAATGAACTGGGAGTAAAAAATTCAGGCTTCACAAAAAAGCCAAACCAGAAAAAAATTTTAAAGTGGAAAGAGTAATTTCTCACCATGTGGCACGATTCGGTTAAATTTTGATTTATTTGACAGAGATTGCAAAGAATCTGTTTTGCAGTAAATGTGGTTGAGTTGACACAGGCTCCAACCCTCCTGTTGTCTTTGTCCTTGTAAGGAGACTCTTAGTGTTTCCGTTTTGACTCAGTCACACCAAAGACACAAGAATAGTCACTCAGAGAAAGTGTTTTTGTTCTAATTCTGAACCATACCTGGTGGTTTTCTTTCAGGCTTTATTGACTCTAACCACTTTAAATAACATGGAAAAAATGCAGCCTTAATAAACAAGCAGACTGTATAACATTCGACTGATGTTATAAATAGTTTGACTTACTTATTGTGGCTGAAGCTTCCCTCCTGATGGGCATTTAATTGCTTTGTACCATTATCACTTCCAGTTCAGATGATACCCGAAAAGGCCATAGCAGAGGCTCAGGAAGTGACAACACGAGTGATGAAAATGCTGTGACAAGCACGCGAATGTGGAGGATCTGGTGCAGTTGTGAACTCCAGTGACCTCAGACAGAGGTCTGCGGCAAACTGGCCGAGGGGGGGTGCACACCCTGTAACACGGCTGCCAGCATTTTTTTAAAACAAGGCTTTCAATTTGAGAGCAAGCTGGCGAGCCCTGAAAAGCACTACTTCTGTCTAATTAGACAGTGTACAGTCAATGGCTCCTGAATGTAAACAAAGCTGAGTTTTGTTGGGAAAGTGGTTTTCTAGAGAAATAAGTTTCTCTATGGTAAAGGCTAAGGGTTAGCTAATAAAGTTATGTAATCGCTCCGGCATGTCTCTCACCCAGACTTTTCTAACTCCAGCTCTCACAAACTTCCTTTTAATTCTAATTCTTTTCTCCATGGACTAGAACCTCTCAGGGCTATCTGAAACTGTTTTCACTTCACACTATAACTCTTTCTCCCTCCATTCTGAACTCCCTGCTGTCTGTATTGGGACGACTGAGGTCACTAAGCTTTGTCTCCAATACAAACAGCAAGACAGTGACACTCGCTGCTAATTTTGTTCAAGTACACCAACTGTGACTGTGAATTTTATTATAGGTTGCAGCTAATCAGAGGCTCTGGTGCTTTATTATTAGCATTGGTTAAGTATTTTCTACATATGTGGACTGATTGCCAGGAGCTCCTGTAAGAGAAATGAATGTTATTGCGGATTAATCTTATGACAATAATGGTAACATTTGGTAATGGTGTAACAACTGATTGAACTGATTGAATTTGTTTTTTGTTTTTTTTACACATTCACATAAAACTTAAGGGGGAATTGCAAACCTAATTTAGTAATTATCTATCTGACAGTGCGTACAAAAATAACCATAAGATGAAAATGAAAACCTGTCTCATTTCCATGTTATGGTTTACCTCATGGGTCTGTCTCAGTAGCGCTTCGGTTTTATACAGATATCATTGATCTTTACAGCACTATCTATCTA
>JAUZNJ010075900.1:0-24872 GCA_034780135.1 Jordanella pulchra
TCGACGTGGTCCCTGTGGTAATAGGAGCACTCGGAGTAGTGACCCCCAAACTGGGAGAGTGGCTCCAGCAGATCCCAACATCTGAAGCCTCAGTCCAGAAGAGTGCAGTCCTAGGAACAGCTAAGATACGCCGCAGAACCCTTTTTAGCTATTTTCAACTCTAGCTGGTCTACAACTTAATGTTTACAGTCACACTTTAAACATGTGACTGCAAACAGATACACAATGGTACAACCATACGAGGAAGATACAGACACTGAAGAAATGGAGCTTTCTGCATCATCAGCATGGAAGCAGCACTGGGTTTCTGAATAGTAATAAGCAGCCTATTCCTTCAAGGTCAAAGAGAGATTTCTAGAGCTATTTTAAAAGCCATGTCACTGCAGTGTTTAACTGTCCTATTATATCTTTTCAACTGCTTAGAAAATGCTTCACATACTTCTCTTGTTGGGCCCCTCTTTTTGTTTGCAAGTAAGTTTGCATGCTCTGCTAATACGCTCCTTCAAAGAAACTCTTCAACAGTTGGAAAAAAGAAAAGGGTCTGCAGTAAATTAGATTTTACGATTGTAGGAGCCTAAATTCAGTTTTTGTTCATTCAGACTTTAGGATAAGTTATGTTCATATTTCTTATTATAATTTGTTTATTTGGATAAAAATGATAACTAGTTAAATCTGTATTGCATAGTAATTTGTTGTATTTGACTACACTAAAGTCTTGTAAATTTGCATAACTAATTGGAGTTAAGGATTTTTAGGGTGTGGCTAGCCAGAATCTGTTGGGCAGTTGGAGTGGAGCCACACAGTTTTTTGACCTCTCTTTCTCACTCTTTCTTTTTAGATTTTATTGTTTCTTTATTTTTTGTGGAAAGATAACCTTTGTACCATTTTTTATTTCTGGATTAAAACCGTTCAACTATATTAAGGGGATCGAGTTTTTTTTTTTTGTCGTCGTCATCAAGTGGACTAAAGAGAAAGACGAAGAGCGTCAAGCTTATGGCTTCTTTATTTAGGATACTACAACGATGAAATGAAGTACGATCTCTTAAATCACACCATAATATTCAAAGTATATATTTTTTTACTGTTTAATACAATTCAATATTAATATTGCCTTTCAAAATGGTTTATTTATTTAATTTTTTTTTAATACAATGGCCCTAACAAGAGTTTCACTGTCCTTCCCCTTGGAGGCGCGCCTCCCTCTTTGGGAACCACTGGCCTACAAACATCAGTCTGTTATTGTTAGTATTGTGTAGGATACTTCTAGATGACAATTCTAGTGACAGTTTTAACAAATATGTAAAACATACATATTGAAAAAAGTAACTTATTACAGCTTATGATCTTCCGTCAAAGAGTGGAATCAAAACTTTCAAAATACTACAAAAAAGCGGCATTAACCTTTAGCCATTAAACCATTCTTTAAACTAGGTAGGTCAGATAACAACCCATTCTTATTTCAAACAAAAGGTGGCCAAAGCTTCCACCATTAAGGTTGGACTTTGGGCCAGATTTTGAAGGTTTCTTGACAGAGCTGAAGTGTGACTGAATGTAACATCAAGGCTTGTGAGCTGCAGGCTTGCTGAGGGAGTCAAGGCAGTGCATGTGCCAGATCAGCGCTAATGCACATGAGAGGTTCAGTGCTGCTCACAGTTTTAATTGGTCATCAGTTTGAGATTATCCTTTCTTCTCTTTTACTATTTCTGGTAAATCTTTTGGTTTTCCTATCGCTGTAGTTATGCTGCTACTGGCTTAGACTTCTGGAGGACAAAGGGAACACTTTTCATCATTCTATCTACTTCATTCTATCCATATTCTCCCATTCTGCAGTATTTGTTAATTCAACCTCTAACTTTATGTTCCTTCAGGTTTTTTTTTCTCATCATAGTAGCTTCGTCTGGTCTGTTCCTGTTTGCTCTGGTGCCATCCAGGAGAAAAATATCGACTAGCCTGCTACCATCAACACATTTGTTTATAGTTATTGGAGCTTGGCTTGTTTTTCAGTGTAGTCCTGTTCCTCTTACAGTGACTAACTGGATGTGTTCTCTTTCATCCCCCGACATGGGAGCTGCCTTGGAGCTCGTCCGCCTGGCTGCGTCTTTCCTGGACAGCGCCGCCTGTGGAGCTGGATGACAGTTACCTTTTGTATCTCTGCTTCTTTCGGTATGTCTAATTCTGTCTTCTTGAACCCCAGTCAGGGTCACACTGAGCCTGGTTCTGCTGGAGGTTTCTTTCTGTTAAAAGGGAGTTTTTCCTCTCCACTGTTGCTACATGCATGCTTGGTGTGAGGGATTGCTGTTGAATTAATGAGCCGATGGAGTCAGTTGGTTTTCCTTGGATAGAAAACCTTTAACTAATCTGACTATGTGATGTGATTGAATTTTCTTAGTAAAGTGCCTTGAGATGACATTGTTGTGAATTGCTGCTATATAAATAAACTGAATCAAATATCTTCATTATTTTTTACATTGTAGTTAAAAATTATAATAACAATTTTTTGATTTAGTAATTTTAACTCATAGTTAAAGTGTTTAGGAGTTTAGAGTTAAAATTACTTTATATATTATGTTGGGAAGGAATTGCCTCTATTTATGTTTAGGATTTTCTGTATGCAAATTCGCTCATCCTTCTTTTATTCTATAACACCACATCTTATCAGACTGGTATTCATAAAACAATAACTGAAAGAAATGGGGATGTGTTTGGCTATTATTTCCTAATAATTAGATAGCACCCCTTGTTAGTAATTTTGATTAAAATGACTAACTTTTTTAAAAAACAACTTTTGTACTTTCATAGCCAAACCAAACCTAGTGTTAGAGAAAATGGAATATTACCTTAATTGGATTTTGCAAACAGACAGCTATAGGGTGAAAAGAAGTTGTGTCTTTAATGAATAAGAGCTTCTCAGGAGCGAACAGTCTTCAATGCCTAGGGATGTGGCGATGAGAGATTAAAGAAGACAGCAAACAAACATAAGTAGGATGACATCTAAGGGGAAGTCACGGGGGTGAAAACAGCGTGACAGAACTCTATATGTGAGCTTTGGATACATTGATAAAGAAAGAAGTTGATCTGTATAGCTGTGCTGTGTCTGGACCAATTTAATTTATTCTTATAGAAACAGTGAAAATGAGGTGAGCTTAAAAACAGCAGCAGGAGAATCCAGTTCCATCAACATGTTCTTGTCCAGCCCTATCCTACCTGAGCTTTTGCTTTGCAGGGGTAACTTCAAGCCTTGATCTTGTCTTTGTGTTCCTTCTCTGCTGATCCTCACTACCTGTACACCTGCTGAGATGGACTCTGTAAAAGGCTCTGCTTCAGTATTACCTGGAACCACACAAGCTTTCATCAGCAAACCACTGCAATAGCAGCCGGTTTTCTCGCAACATTCCTCTTTTTATACCTGAAAAACTCCTCGTCACATTTGAAGCGATCAATCCTTCTGTCTGCACAGACAAATACCAGAAAATGTTGTGTGGGTTTTCTATTCTCGGCTTAACTTTTCTTGTTCTATTTAAGAGACTACTGCTGGTAAGAACTTTGTTAATATTTTCCCCCCAGCTCGGTGGTTTACTTTTAAACAATTTAGAAGGCATGAGTTAATTTCCCTCTCACTTCACAATTATGCATTCTTTATATGATTTATCATATAATGTTTAGATTGAATGCATACACTGTATACATTTCAATTTTTACTCGATAAAATGTGCAAAAGTAAAAAGTTAAAGCAATAATAAATCAATATTGGAAAAGATGCATGTAATAATGTTAAATGTGTAATACATACCTCATGGATCACTTAGTTACTTAACCTCTGGTATTTGTTCATGCCAAATTCAATGTGTTAGAAAATTCCTCTGTTTCCAATCTCACATTAATAACATGACCCGGTCACCTGCGAAATATCAAGTCGTCTTCACCCCTCCCTCACTTCACGTACCACTGCCATCCTCATTCATAGTATCGTCACTTCCTGCCTTGATTACTGCAATTCTCTCCTTTTCGGTCTTCCACACAAATCTCTACATAAGCTTCTACTGGTTCCAAACTCAGCTGCCCGCATCATTTCCAAAACCCCTTCCTTTCACCATATCACTCCTGCTCTGTCAGAGCTCCACTGGCTCCCAATCAACTTCTGTATAAACTTTAAAATCATTCTTCTTACTTTCAAGTCTATCCATAATCTTGCTCCACCTTATTTATCGCATCTTCTCAATGTTGCTTCTCCATCTAGAGTCTTAGATTGTTCTCCTCTATTCAGTTGACTGTTCTCTCTGCTCGTCTCATCACTGCTTCTCGTCTGTGGGAGGAACATAAATTCACTCTAACAATTCAAATTATCACTAAAGACTCACTTTTTATCACTGCCTTCTGTTCGTGATTATATTTTACACTTTTCTATTTTAACTGTTTGATTGCTGTATTTTTATTCACTCTTGTTTTTAATGTTGATTTTGTATTTATTTGTAAGATGACCCCCCACAGAAAGAGGCCTATTGAATAAAATATATTATTATTATTATTATCATATAAAGGGATATGAATTTTGATCATTGCTCTGTATAGTATCTTAGAGTGGACTGCACTTTTCCCTTTAATGAAAACAGAGTTGCATTTCCCCCACCCAAAAATAAAGACTTTTGGCAAAGAAGGAAATTATAATTTTCTTGAGCCTGAAAAAGTATTATTTCTGTTTAATTTGCAGTTTACCTGTAGTGTGTTATGCCTCTGTCCAATTTCTGGGAGCTACGTCAGCCTAGATGAAAGTGAAATGTTTTAGGACTTCAGAAAAGCATGTTACCTAGGAGCTGCTTTTAAAACACTATCTGGAAATAGGGCGAGTGTGTGTGAATGTCCTATGTATGTGTGTTCAAAAATAACCATGTGGTTAACTGCAAAGAATGAGAATCAAAACATCATTTTTCATTTATAGTTAAAAGACAGACTTCAAACCATCAAGAGTGGTGTGTATACCCACAAGTACATCCACACATCTACAAAAACAGATAGAGAATGTATAATCTGCCACACTGTTCAACTAGAACAGGAATCCACAATAAACAAAGATTTCAGAATGATGAAGAGAAGTTGAGGACTAAAAGTTGCTTACAGCTGCTACTTGTCCATAAGCAAAACCAGCTGAGGCATGATAAAGTCCCGGTTAAGGAGGGAGCTCAGAGACAGCATCGTCATCATCCTTTAACCTTCGAACCTGCACAAACACTCAGACATAAGCACAAAAACATGCTGTGCTGTTCCTTTTAACACCAAATCCCCAACCTCCGCCACTCAGAAAGCTTAGTATTAGACTGGATTGCATTGATGTTTCAGTAGCTGGTGCAACTGAAATGAAAAAGAAACAGTAATGTGTTCTTTTCCTTTACCTCCTCCAAATAATAAAGCTGCAAAATGTTGTTTTTTTTTTTTTTTTCAAAAAAGAACAAAATAGCATAAATGACATTTTTGTCCCTGTTCCTGAGAGCTATTAGCAAAAACGTCATTCAAAAAACTAAAGCAGAAAGGGAGAAATATTAGTCACCGAGATAGTCAGAAAATCTAGAGATTTTTACAGTGGAGCATTAGGTTCAGTCTATGGGTTTGTTTAATTATGCAGTTCGGAAATGAACTCAGTTATGTGTAAGAATGTTGCACTCACCACAAAACAGCCTTAAATCAAAGGCAAACACACTTTAACTCAGTTCTTCTAAAGATGATTGGACACCTACGTATCCAGGTGTCTTGGTCAATTCTGTTCGCTTGCACTAGAGCAGAGTTACACTTACCCACAGAAAATCATCAAAATATAATGTAGATAAATACTCCGTTAACCTGTTTATATATATATATATATATATATATATATATATGCTTTTCTTGGTTACATTTTACATGTTTGAATTCATAATGTTTCACATTCCCTGTTTCTAATCAGTTTAAAAAAAAGTATTGAGATTATTCATCAAATATGTTTTCAGTTTAAATCTCTAATATCATAAATCTTTTTCATTAAGACTGTTTAAAATTTCCTCTTAGGTATTTTGCATAGTTTACTTAAAGTGTTAAGAGGTGTTTTTCCCCCCAAATTTTAAGATTTCTGAAAAAAAACAGCATACAGGGTCAATAAGTAAACTGATCAAGTAGTACTTCTATTGTTGATAAAGAACAGAGCTGCTGTAAAAGGTATTTGGTGGGAAATCCACGCTAATGGTAATATTTGCCTGCAACAAATGTCTGCATGTTTAAAATAACTTCTAGAGTGGATGATTCATTACAGTTTTATGTAGATGGTAGGCATGTTCTGCAGGGAAAGTTCTGGAAGAGGACGGACTGATAAGAACATGCTGTTATTTCTGTCATGTATCGACTTTCACATTCTTGGATGCAAAAAAAAACCTTTTTGGGAACTCTTATGTTTTACAGGTTCTTCTCCTTATTTTCCAATACGAGTTGAAAATATCCGAGGGAAATGCATTTTATATTTTAATATAAACAGAAATATTCAGTGCAAAACCAGTAGGACTAAAAATTGATTCCTGATGCTTAAATTCAAAGCAAGGAATTTATAAGTAGCTTGAATTTATAAATAAAACCTCAACATTAACATGAATAATGCTTGGTTTATTTTCTATTAATATATTCACTAAAAAATGTTTAGTTCTGTTTTTAAAGTATACTAAACTGTATTCTTACTTGGGAAAATGGGATGCAAGCTTTGCGATGCATTTATAATGCATAGAGTGATGCATCAAGTATCGAATCAAAGTTAAAGTTATTACATTTTATTTAACTGAAAGCTAACTACTATACTGTCACCTAGAAAATAACCATTGTCCTATTAGGAGAAGAATAAATTAATGTATTGCCAAAAAGTTACAAAAGCTTAAAATTGGAAGCTTTGAACACATTTTAATTACTGAAACTTCTAAATTAAAATTATGTAAATTCAGCCTAATTAAGCCTTCATCAGTCGAAGCAAATCACATTGTTTGTACTAAACTAATAGGATCTATCTAATTAAAGTCGTGGACAATTTCACCCTAAATGGTGACATTATTGAAAGTTATGCATCAAAATGTTTAATCTCATTACAAAATTTAATTGGTGTACATATTCACAGGCTCTGTTTAAAAAGAATAAAACAGGTTTAATTTGCATAAAAGTTACAACAGGTAACTAACAAGCATTATTATGATTAATATTATTATTATTTTTTTAACTGTCTTTGTGAAAGTGATGGTGTTAGATTTATTTCAAGGTTGTTTTGTAGACTAATAATTGCATCAACAGCAGTGCAATGCACATGATTAAAAGATAGTATTGCTTATTTATATACAACTAGAAGAACAGGTTGTTTGACTTTTACAGAAAGTTAAGGCACGGTTGAAGTAAAACAAAATCTGATTTGTTTTTTTTAAAGAGGAACAAAAGTTGATTTAAAATGAAACACTTGATTAAGTCCAATCAGTTTTGAGATTTTTATTTTTATTTTACCAAGGTCATCTTCTCAAGTTTGAAGGTAATAAAAAAGATAAACACAAAAGCGAATAACTTCAGATCCCATTAGACCTATTGGCACGTCTTATAAAGCCTTAAGCAATTTATCTTTTATTGCACAATTTTAAAGAAAATATGTAACACTTCAAACTTAAATCTATTCAGTTGGGGGGTAAAAAAAATCCTACATCAGGAATCATTGTCGGTGCCATTGTCAGCTACGTGTTAATACTTTCTAAAACCTCTTTTTTAAAATTCTTCTCAGTTAACCCTTTAAAGCCAAATGCATCATATTTGATACATGAATTTTTGAGACCTCTGCATCATCAGTGGGATATTTTCGCTCTTGAGAAACCGACTTAATAAATCAGAAATATGCAGGGAACAGAAAATGTATAAAAGTTTATACAGAAATGCCTAATGTATCAAAATTGATGCAAATAATGATCAAATTTAACTTTTACAAAATGTATGTTTTTTGTAAATAATTTTTCATAGAATTTAATGACAACTCATAAAAAAAAAAAAATCAGAATTTTCTGTCAATTATTTCATGGTTTGGGCTTTAAAGGGTTAATCTTTAACAATTTATAGTTTTAAAGTTTAAAGAGAGGACGACTTGACAGTTAAATCCTTTCCTCTCCTCGGCTTGCATTACAGATACATAAGAATAAGACCTAGGCATAGCTAACAAAGGTTTATTTTGCCGCTCATTAACTAATTTCTGTTAACTTAGGTAAGTTATTATTACCATTCTGAAAGACCCATTAAGTACCCTTTATTAGTATTCTGGACAAATACTGCAAATTTGTCTTCAAATTTTCCTGGTTTTCTATTGTTATGAAACAAGCAAGCAGTTTAAAAAGGGCCAACAGCATTACAGATCCAATCACACCAAACAGCTGCCATGATGTGAACAATTTACTTTGCTCCATGCCAAACCAATCTGAACCTCTCTGCCAGAAATCTTAATAGCACGGTTCCAGTTAAAATCCCAATGCATATTTATGATTGTCAAAGTAATTACACCGAAGCCTCTTACCTAAATCACCAAAATGGATATATATTTCACTTCACTTCTTGTGTTGTTACATTGGGTGAGCCAGCAACAGGCATGCTGCTTCCACATGGCTATGCAGACAAGTAAGGCAACTATTACTAAAACAACTGAGCCTAATTTCAACTTTTCAAATTGATCCTTTAATGAGCCATCAATGAGTCCAGATTTCTGTCACATTTTGCTTTCTAACAAGTAAAGCAGTAAAGCATGGAAACAAAAGCAGCTTTGTTTGAAACATTGGAATATAAAAACAAAAGGAAAAGGAAAGAATCAAACAGTAAATATTTTAGCAAGGAGCAGTTTTCAAATGAGCTGCGGTTCCATACTCATAATGCTGTTTGAAAAAAAAAAGTAGCAACTAGTTCTGATTTGGTTTGAAAATGTAGGTTAGAAAACATGAGCTTGCATGAATTTCGTTGTAATCTGAGTGAAATGAACTTTGAAATAGTTCCTGTTGAAAGGAAAAAAGCAAAAGAAAGCTAGCAGCTAAGATAAATGGGCCCAGTCGTAGATCCATTCTATACCCAATGGAAACACAAAAATCCGTATTATAAATTAAGTTACACAAGACCTAGATCCATTTCAGCACCTTAAAATATAAATCAGAAGTTTTTCCATTATAAACTTATTTTAATGGGAAATGCTAGATTTATTAAATATAATTGATGCACCTATAATTTCACAAATAATAATTATTAATATATAAACTAAGACTAGATTCATCTACAATTGCAAGTCGGTCATGGCAGATGTCCGTTCTCACTGAGCCAGGTTCTTCATGTTTCTTCCTCATTAAAAGGAAGTTTTCCTTTCTGCTGTCACCTCACGCCAGCTCGGTATGAGGGATTGCTGCAAAGTTAACGACACATTGTAGGAAACCGTCCAGTGTAGCTATATAGCTCATCAAAGAGGAGTAAACGCTGCAAGTTAACGACTCGATGCAAATCTGCTGGGTTTCCAAATAGGAAACATTTTAACTGATTTGAATAATAAACTAAACTTGGCTGCTTTGTTTGACAACTAGGATGACTAAGAATGTATTCACTTCACTTGCATCTGTTGGTATAATTGGGTTGAACTGACTCTTTCAAGGCAAAGTGCCTTTAGATGATGTCTTGTGAATTTGTACTATGTAGATAAATAGTGGTCGATCACATTCTTTTACATTTTAGGTGGGAGGTTATTTTACTGCAAGTAGAAACTAATTTATATCAGGATTTGTTTAGCATATATGTACCAATAGGTCAGCAAGATCATAGGCCTATAGAGGTATAAGCTTTCCATGGTTTAATTATTCGTGTGTAAAATATGTGCAAATCTCGCAATCAAAACAAGAGATAATCAACCTGTTAGACTGGAAAAAATTGGATTTTTCTGATTCCGTTCAGTGGATGAATTCACTTAATTTCACATCTTCATGGTGTCTGATCCCTAACCTAATGCAATTAGAGAAATCTGTGCTAAAGTTTGTCTAATATTAATGAAAAACTTTGAATTTAACATATACTGTATACAGCCGTGCCTCATCCACTGCGTTACCTGCAGCCTGTCTTGAGAGCTGCTGTAAAAAACTTTTAAGTCTCATTCTAATAACAAGTTAACATAAAGGCAGACAAAGTTACTTTAATCAAATTATTGCAAGTTATCCTCTGTCACTGATTCCTGGCTCTTCTATTAGGCTGAAACGTTTGGAATTTAGTTTTTTTTGAGGAAAAAGACCAACAACAGGTTTCTATCCAATTAAAGGGTTTTCACATAGAAACTGGCAGAACGTCAGGCTGATAATTACAGTGTCATCTATTAAAGGGTTTATTAATTGTTGCTTTATTGTCTCATCACAGTAGAATCACCAAGTTTTCAGAGGTAATCTAGACATCCATAACAAGCACTTACATTGACTTTAACATTGACTGTTTTCCAGTGTTACATGTACATTTTTTGCTGACCAAGATAAAAAGAACAATTTTTTACTTGCA
Source organism: Jordanella pulchra (assembly GCA_034780135.1). NCBI lineage: Eukaryota > Metazoa > Chordata > Actinopteri > Cyprinodontiformes > Cyprinodontidae > Jordanella > Jordanella pulchra. Next base: position 10,534 of record JAUZNJ010075900.1, read on the forward strand.
TTTTTTTTTAAATGTGCCAAAAACGCACCTGAATCTTTAAACTTTAAAGCCCAAACATGTTATGAACCATGATTTTTATGTACTGCTATAAAACACACCTCAAAGTGCAACATTTTGTTTTGTCTTATTCAGAGTCCAACAACACCATACAACAGCAAAAGGCAGAGAAGAAATTTGATTAGTGCAGCAATTACATAGATTTTAACGGCAGATTTTAACCCTAGTTTTGAATGTATCAAAACAAAAAAAAAGGTCCCTCAATTAAACTTGTGGTAATATCAAAACATTTATTTTTCTTTCCTTGAGTTTTCTGGTCAAAAACTCCCCATTTCTTAAGATGAGAGTCAACCACAGGGCCACTTTTCCTAATGCTTTCCCACAACAAACCTTTTTGAAGCTCAAATCTATTCCAGCTCTAAACAAAGCTACACTGATGATAAACATGATTAATGTTTTCAAATGCAGCACTTTGCTTTTGGTTTCAACATGCTTAAGTGGGTTTCTCTTGTGAACAATTAGAATATCCGTTCACAGCACTGAGGCTGTGCGCTATGAAGCAAACAACAGAAACATGCACATTAGCACTGCAGAGGTGGAAATATTGCATGTAATTAAGATTATACAAACAGAAAGGAACCCACAACATGAATATGTTGAATCATTAGACATGAATTAATAAAAAAGACGTATTTTCTATTTGTTTCTAAAGCAAACGAATAATTCTGATCTTTCCTTACTGCCAAGTAGATAATGACGATTTTATGTCTGTCATTGCATTGTTTGGTCATTGAAGGCATAAGGTCTTCCTCACAGTAACCACAGAGGTCGCTCACATAATTGATAAACAATTTTGTTTTTTTGATTAGTAACAAATCCCCCACCAACCTAAGGGGAAATTGGATTTTAGAGAAATGAAACAAAACTAAGCTAGAGATGGTTTAAGGCAGCCAAAGCTGCATCTTTCGCTCTGGATTTATGTGTGTTTTACTTTCTATATATCTTTTGTCAATACCAATGTTCAGAAATACTGTTCACTTATTAATTGCTCTTAAAAAAAATCCTCCTACATGTTTATACTGATTGTTTTTCCATTATCTGACATAATGAAATCATCTGTCATAATATAGATTTTGTTATACTGCACATGCTGTCTGATTGTATGTCAATATTTTAAATACACCTTTCAATACTACATGAGTAGTTTTAGTCCCTGAAATAACTATTTAGGGCCAAACGACAAGCTGTTATTAGTTAATTTATACTCATGCTTGAAGGAAGCCTCAAGCATAAAATGAAAAGCTGAAAATTTGTGAAATACAACTTTTTTTGTATGCAAGTCAAGTATAACTCTTTCATTCAACTCCATACATTCTCTGATAAACTCTAACAGCTTCATTGACCAGCCAGAGTTGGTTTTCCACTAAACATGAGTCCAAACAGTTTTTTTTTAACCAACCACAGTACTTTGGGCTTTGGAAAACTGCAAGCTGGACATTTTAGGTCTCTCAACTCTTTATTATGGTCTATATTGCGGACTACAAGACTAATTATCTTGTCCTGTCAACACATTGTCCTACCTGAGCTGTGGCCATTGTGGCTGATCTGGTCTTCTTCATTTCCTTTGTTCTCTGAATAAAACTCTAAAGTCTTCACCGAACAAATGATCTTAACTGAGATTAAATTAGAGAAACTTTTTATCAGGTGTCCCTAGGGAAGCATTTGGATGCACTGGACTGTATTTAGGGCAAGTAAAAGGATTTTATGCAAATGCACAACAAACTTTTCAGATTTTTATGTTGATAAAAAAAAAGGTAAAATAAAAGTTCTGTTTTTTCGACTAATACATGCTGCCTTTTCTTGCCTTTTCACATAAAATCCAGCTAAAATACATAGAAGTTAGTAATCGTTATGTGCTTAAATGTGGAACACAAATAAAACTTACTATTGTTTACTCAGTTAAATATATTTAAAATATTATTTTTTGTATGTTCTCATTTGGTTTTGTAATTCAAATATCTGTGACACTGAGAAAGTGGAAGATTGAAAGCTTGGAATCAGCCTGAAGCGTATCTATCTGCTTACGAGGAAATTTAAATTAAACTACATCAATAATGCTAGGACATCGGCTATTTGAGCGTGACTTTCAATAATTATTCAATATTCCTTTCAATTTATGAAACCAGAATTGGATAACAGTGTTTCGGAAAAAAATCATGGAGAGTGTTTGTGTTATTCATCCGGGGATAATAAATATCTCACTAAGATGTTAAGACAATTCATCTGGCGGATATTGTGACACTAGTGTCTAGAGCCTAGAGATGATATTATATTTCCTGCATAAATCATTGTTTATTGTGCTAAATCCAGACATGATAAATCAGCAAGTTAAGGGAACAGAAAGGCAAACAAACTTACCGACGAATGACGTTTCTCCCAGGTACCCTCTCCGTTGGAGCACCACCTCCAAGTATTTGGCCCCCTCATCCACAACAAAGTACTCTTTCTCCAGAGAGATCCAGGCCCAATCCAGACGGAACTGTTGTCCTTTAAGTGAATTTCTACCTAACAAAATAACAAACAATAGAAAAATAAAAACTAACAAGTATCCACATTTACCCCAGATTAAACACTCTAAGGATTGCTGGCTTAAAAAAAAAAAACAAAACAAAAAACAACATAGTTGATTTTTTTTTATTTAATGTTAAGCCAGGTCTCAGTCAAACCTACAGTATGTCAGGTTACCATGACTAAAGTCTAATGATAAGGCTAACAAAAAGCAAGTTAAAATATTGACCCATAACCTGAATTGCAGATAAATTTGTGTTAAAATGTATTATTTCTGTATTAATAGTTTGAATCTTAAATATAACTTAATATGAAAAATTAAGTAATTTATTTGTATCAAGAAAATTAGGGCCTCATTTAGTCAGAATTAGCTTTTTAAACAAGTTGAATGTTGCAAGTTAGAGCTTCAAGAAATTAGTTATTCTTTACTCCTCTAAATTTTACAATTTTGATGCTATTCTTCATATTTCAGTATTGGTCTAAAAGAAAAATGGGAATCAAGTTGATGTAAATGTGTTTAAATTCTGTTCACCAAACAGATGTACATATAAAACTGTCTACATCAATGTGTCAGAATCTCAAAACATTTTAAGGACATGAGGTGAAGAAGGCTTAGGCATCTGTAACAATTTTGATGGACAAATGAAATTTCTTCATCATCCCTTTTAGGGACTGCAGTCAGTAAGATGAGCTTGTTGTGAATGCTAGCGAAAAAGTCTCCATATCCTCCTTCCTCTTCAGTACAACATACCTCGTTTCCCTTCTCTAACAAAAACCTTGATACTAAATTCAAAACTGCAGACTAATTTAAAAACAATAAACTCAAGCCTCAACAACATGAACCCATTAGCTTGGATAAAAAAAATAACTCAGAGGTTTGTTGTGTCAGCACACATAGATCTTTATTCTCTTTGGAAGTGTTACTGATATTGTTTATAGCTATTTTATTTTGGCAATTTTAAAAACAAAAGCTGCATCAAACTTTCTGTTTTAACTAGGTGGTAAATCATAATTACAAACTGTGTGACTCGGTGTGATAACTATGAAATCAGAATGAAGAATTGATACTAATACTTTTGGTTTGTAGTCCATGTACAGGATAAACAACTCCTCTTTAAGAAAATTGTGTAAACTCATTAAAACAAATGATCCAATACAATTTCCTGTACTGGTTCCTGTTACACTGTGCTTTGTTTGCATGAAATAATCATCCAAAGGATTCAAGCTTACCTTCCAATCAGTGTATCTCTGTAAACAGTTGAAGAGTAAAGGCTTTGTTTTTCTGCTAGGCTAATAGCGCAGCTCGATAACTGTCACTTCAAAAGAGTAGGCAGGATGGAAATGTGCTTTGTGCATTAATTTAACCGCCTACACTTGGAAGTTTGTTAATGGATGGAAATCAAGAGAAAAAAAAAAAAAGTGAAGTAAAAGGACTAGTTTCATGGTTGTGTTTTAAATGTTTTTTTGTATCCAAGTAAACGCTTTTTTTGCAGGTAGAAATACAAATTTGTTGGCGCACATATGGTTTGTTTTTTAAAAAAAAAAAAAAAAAAAAAAAATTCCCTTTGGGATGGATTTAGTTATAAACAATAATCTAATGTATATGTATTGGGTATTAGACAAACAGAGGAAATTCTTGCTAAAATGTGTTTCATGGTTTTCCTGTTATGGGTGGTTTTTGGCGCCCCATACTGGTTGACTATAAATACGAAGGGAAACCAAAGATTCCACACAGTCGAGCTTTGCTGTGGTAAACCACCCAATCTGTTGCTCTTCTGAATAGTATTAGTAGTTTTGTTGTTTGACCAACTTCTAGCTTTGTTACGGTACACAGAGTAACTGGTGGACCAGTAAGGAAGCCAACGGCGCCGTTTCCATGTTAACCACTCATTGCAGTAAACGACATAAAATCCAAGCAACTGTCCTCCGCGCGTGCATAACAGGACGGGTGTAGTTTTTTTAAAGAGAAAAAAAAAAAAAACCCAATCACAGAAAAGAGAAAACACAGAGAAGCTTAAAGCTTCACGGTCTCCAAGGCCAAAACAACAAAAACATCCCCTGTTAACTATAAAATAAAAACACACTTTCTAAGGGTGAACTAAAATAAAGTATAAAACCTGAACTCCCTGGATTACCACAAATCAGGAAAAAACAGTTAACCTAAAATGGGAGAGAACCACTACCAGCTTCCACTGTGGACAGAAAAATATTTTGGTTACTTGATAAGCTCACAGCAAAATCCTGTACCACCCAACAAACAGTGAGCTCACAGACAAGATCACAAGGCCCAGGAAAAAGACAAAAAGAGACGTTACTGGCATGAAGCACTTTATGAAGTGGCTGACGAGCTCCAACACATTCCACCTGTGGCAGCCGGTGGAACTGAAACACAGAGAGCTCTCTCATAAAGAGCCCCTAGAGGTCAGTGACCATAACACTGTCAAAAATACATTTGTCTTTAAAAGAAATTGGAGTGAAAAAAAAAATGTTTATTTTATAAAGAAAAGTAAGAAGAAAGTAATTTAATGTCTTTTGTTATTGTTATGTTGCTATTGTTATGATGCTTTTTAACTACACCTTTTTACATCTGCTGAAGTTTCTATTTTTGTATCTGGATCCAGGATATGGAAGCCCAACTCTAACATAATTATAATAAATACATAAATAAATAAATGAGAAAAAAATAAATCAAATGAATAAATGTAAGCAGTATTTTAAATTATACCATGAGACATACATGTCTAAACATATTCTTTATTATAATAATAACTTTATTTAATAATATTATAAATCTTATCTTTATGATTTCATTACTTCTTTAAATGTATTGATTTCAGTAAATGCCTTTAATTTGTTGTCAGTTTTATTTTTTCTGTCCATATTTTTACTCTGTTCCTTTCTTCCAACCTATTAATGGCTAATAGAATTTGTTTGTACCTCAGAGAAGATTAGAAATAGGAGAAAAATCACTTATGTTAATGATTTAAGAACAAATTTGTACATATTAGCGGTTCTTGCATGAGGCCTATTATTCTCTGGTATCATGTGTGAGAAGCCTTTACCCAAAATTCGAATACTCCCAAACTAGATTCATAAAGCATAAACATTAATGTCCAGTTCTCAACAAGCAAACAGCACTGTAGTCATTTCCAGATATCTGAAGAAAACACTAGAATATGCCTCTGATTGTCACATCTGTAGAATTCCTCTGCTGCAGCGCGGGACAGAAACATTTAATAATTCATCCCATAACCACCTGCTGAATGGTCCATCCTGGTCTCACTTGATATAAATTGTTAAACTGATATTGGGAAATAGGTCCCAAACAGTTTTTTTTTTTGTTTCATTGCCTTCGGCATGTGTAATAATGTGCTAAGATGCGCCCTGCACAATCACGGGCTCATAGCAAGGTAATTATTTTAAATATAAATAAATTAATACACTAATTGAAATACATTTATTTATTTCAGCATTTATTTTTAAATATGTCAGAGCTGATAATGTGTATGAACTTTGAACAGGTTGTTTAGCAATGACTGTCTGTGGTTTACTCATCTTGTGAAAAGCGTTTCTCTGCCTGTCAACTTTAAGGGCAGCAATCCTCCTCACGATCATATAGGCCATAGCCTGATCCTTCTGTTTAGAAACTGCTTTTATTTAGTCTTATGTAATTTCTTTTACATTAGGTGTTTTTACTGGATGTAAACTTCAATAGAAAAAGTTATCTAAAGTTAACACTTTTTACTAAGGCACCATTATTTTGTGTAAATGTCATTTATTTTTTGTCTAATAATAATTTATATTTTAACAGAACCCATAACTAAAAGTCTAATTTAACAATGACAGATGCCATAAAACACACCTCTGCGTAAAAAAGGTTTCAGAGGTAACTGTAATTTATTGTAGACGAATTGGTGTTATTAAAGTAAAAAATTGTGTTAGTGTTACAATATTGGTCTGAGGAAATCCCCTTTAGCTTCAGCACCAGTTTCACAACTATTTGTTTTGACAAATGATTTTTTTAAATAAAAGCCTTTATGCAACAGACTGCACTCAATCTTCAACATAAGAGGTTGTAAAGTGCTGCAGGGCACCAGTGCCGTTCAATAATCCCAGTGCAAGCAGTGTGGTGCTGCTCTGTCACATTCATAATTAAGAGTAAAGATGGTTCCATCCATCTCTGCAGTCTACCCCCATTGGCTTCAGCTTTTTAAATTCTTTACCTTTTTAACAGAAAAAAAAACTAACAGGGTTTGCTGACATGGTGCTAAACACACCAGAGGTGAAAAGTTCAGCACTTTCCAGCTTGGCAGACACATCCACAACATGCTGAGGTGAGGGGACTGTTAATATAATCATAGTTCATGTAGGTCTTCAGGCCAGCATTAAGCTTCATGTAAGGGATACAAATTAAGAACTGCACACATGTTTACACCTCTCCACTGTGGGTTTCAGCCTTAATCCATGATAGGAAAGGCCTCCTAAACCAACTCACAAATCTCAGTTTATCTTGTTTGTTTGTGTGTTTATGTTCCGTTTCTGTGACCTCTCAGTGGGGGTGAAAAGCTGTGCACAAACAACAGGAATATGATGCAGCAGGCTTCAAAACGCCTCATTCCTCAAGCCGTTTAGAAGGATGAAAAACCTCTCACATGTGCTGACAATACAAAGAGGATGGCTTTGAAATAGTTCTCAGTGGAAAAAGAAAAAAAAATCACTTTCCACATTCTTTTAGAGGTTTTGCTGAAAAAGTTTTTCTTCTCAGACCTATTTGAAATTATTGCTTCTTGATGACAAATTCCCAGGAACAGGCCACCACTGAGGAAGTGTAGAAGAAGATTTCTCATGTCTGAGTGCTAGAGCCTCTACAATGCCTTGGGACGTATTTTACCAAGTAAATTCTAAGAGCTGTAATGTCAGATGAGATTACCATCAAACTAAACAGCTTTAATATTATAGAGCATAAAATCTTACTGCACAGAAGCACCAAAAGGTTTAATGCTGAGATGAAGCTAGAATACATAAATTTACCATTCTTTAAAATGCTTAAAATATGTTTTCTTTTTTGTCTTTTACAACATTGTTCAATTTCAGTCTTCTGATTTTTTAAAATTTCATAGCCGACGTCTATTTGAAATTTATCTAAAGCAAAAAAAAAAAACAAATAAAACTTAAGGATACAGCACATTTAACACAATGATGAAAACTACATTTGTTTGCTAGTTGAATGATGATCTATTCATATTTTCTGCTTCAGATACAATTATTAGTTTTCAAGATGATTTTCATTCCATCATAGAAAATAGAAAATGTTTCGAACCTCATAAATTATCCTTAGCTGTTGACCTTGATTGATATATATATATATATATATATATATACTCTAATATGAATTCTTTTTTGAAAAAGAAAAGAAACCCCAGCATCAATAAAATATCTAAGCCACTCTTTGGAGCTGATGCAAATCACAGGGAACAATAATTAGAAAAGGTTAATGATAGTATTACATATCGAATATTTTTAAATACCACATACAATAATATCTAATTACAGTAAATGTAACCAACGGAGAAAACAAGGATGCAAATATTGTAAAAAGATTGAGTAACAGAAGTGAATTAGAGTCTTAAAAACATTTAAGGGGCAGATATCAGAAGATTTCTCCTCTCTCTGCTCCTTTTCATTTAAGATTCACACAACCTTTTGTTGTGTAAATATATATGTATCTATTTTGAATGAACGTCTGAATAAAATAAGAAAATAAGAAGAAGTCTTTAAAGTTTCTATATATTCAGAGAAGCATTAAGTGACACATAAGCCACTTACGTTTAATAAGCCATGTCTACTTCGTTTGTTAGCAAAGAGAAGGAACAAGCCTATAGTCTACTATTTCTGACAAATGAGTCATTTGGCATTAGGTCATTTTAAGATGACAGTTAATAAGGGTGTAGAAGTATATGGTAGGGAAAATCATGCACTTGTCTAAGGTCTTGCAATACTTTTGCAAGGGTTTGTAAGCTGGTCAGAGTTGACAGAAAGTTGGAAGGAGCTAAACACAAGGCAATCATGAAAGAGACAGCAAAGGGGAGATAGAGTCAGGGGTGCATTTTCTTGCAGAACTAGGAAATGAAACATACAGCCAAACTACAATGCAGTGGTTTTGGTCAAAGCCCATTAAAAGGACCGGGTTAAAGTCCAAAGAATTTCTGAAAAGTTGGAATAAATATTTAATTCTATCTGAGTCTGACTGAGATTCAACTAAATAGTAGTTTTGCACATTTCTTGGGGATAGAAGGGGTTAATACAAATACATGCCACAGATTTGAGAAGGTTTGCTTAAAAAATGTAGAAATATGTCCAATCAATAAATTGCTGTGAAGTTGTGACTTTAACATAAAAAATGCAAATTTAAGAAGCTATGAATACTCACTGTAAACCTAAAAGACAAGGATTTCTGCAATAGTTATCTCACAATTAATGATACGTTTAATCACAATGTTAAAAATTAGATTTTTTATTTGCTCATAGCAATGAAAATATTATATATATTATGTAGATTCAGATGCCTCCATTCTGACATTATCCATCAAACCTGAGCAAGGCTGAATGTTTATGTCAAAAATGAACGATGTGCCCTTCAAAAAGAAAAGATGAGAGACCTTGTAATCCTTTCCCAAATCCATCTAAGGCAGACATTGTTGTCAAAGGTGCTTCAAACACGCACAGATTACAGAACCAATTTTCAAAGGGTCCTTCCCTGTTTAAAAACATTTTGTGCAAATGTGAAACTGCTAACACCTTGTACTGTAGTACAAACTGAACACCTGATAGGTGAGGATAAAGTGTCACACTGTTCAAACTTTTCCTTTTCACACTTAAGACATTTGATAATGAATTGCAGTGGTTAAAAAAATAAATGAATAATTACATCAGTAAATATTTGAAACTTTTTTGGCAAGTGACTGTCGCTAGGCTGCTGCATAGAAGATACAAAGATGTTGCTGGAAGGAATAACAGGCTTATCTAATTGCAGTTTTATAATAAGCACTGATATAGCTGGAATATACCCAGTATTGATAAAATAAGCACTTTTTGCTGGTAAGTAGGCATATTTTGAATCCACATTTGTACAACTGGAAAGTCACACAGATGCTAAACTCTGGTAACTATGAATGAATAAATCTAATATGCACGATATAGCAGCGTTAATACGGGTATTAACCAAGGTTGGCTTGATGTCGCTTAGGAACATGTCTTTTTCTCTCATGTGGTATAACCTTAGTCTATTTAGTTGCGGTGGATGCAAAATGTGGTTATACTTATTGCAAGAAAAAAGTAACAGCTCTACAGTTGCTGTATTTTTCAAAAAGAGAGAAAGTCAGGTAGAGCAGGTAATTAGAGAGGAGCAGAGCATGCATGCAATACACACATGACCTAAATGTTCTGATCGATTTCCTTCCATATCACACTTGATTTGGATGCGCTTAGAGTCAGGATGGATGATGGAACCCATCCTGCAGCTGCAGGAGCGGCAACAGATAGCACATCTGAGTCGGCTCTGCTCTGCTACACTCTGGGCGTGACCTGCACATAATGCACATCTGGGCCGGACCAGCTTTGGGTCAGTGCACACTGCAGAGTTAGCTGTGCCGAGTGCAGTTTAACTGAGAGTTCCTTGTGTGAACAGTCAGCCTGGATTTATTGGCCATGATCTCTTCTCATTTCTCGCCTTGATTTAATGTTAACAGAGAAGCAGCCTAGAAGCAGAAGGTGCTCTCAGGTTGAAGTTTTCCTCTGTTAAGGCAAAAATTTCAACACTATGTTCACAGAGTCAAGCCCATTCAACTGATCAGCTTCTAATAAATGATAACATTCCCATCTCAAACAGTACTAATACATTTATACTAAAATCATATGGTATAACTTTTTAATGATTCAGTTTAGTTTTTTTTTCTTATTACAGTACAGCTAAAATTATTTGTACAGTGTATTTGTAAAAGGTGTTGTGGTTCTTTAAAAACATAATTTATGGCAGAAAAGTATTTCTATAATCAATAAATAGTTTATTCATATACTTCAAACAACTGTGTAGTTGTGGAAGTAAAAACATAGTGAACAGCATTCAAACTCTACAAAATTGCAAAACAGACATATGTTGCTGTATTTCATTGTCGGACATAATGATGGTTCTTGACGATCCCACATCATTTTGAGGAAAAAGTTGGAGAAAAACTGATTTAGGCCATTATTGGCAGGAGAAAGAGTTTAATTGCTTGTGAATGCCACCTATTCAAAACAATATTCAGTTTCTTACATTTACTCTCTGTCCTGCAGAAATGATTTCAAAAAGTTGGAACTTAAGAGAAAATAGGAAATCGACATGGAAGTAAAAGTCTTCACAAAATATTCTTATTTAAGGTTCATCTCAAATTCCCCCTAAAAAGCCTTTTTCCAGTGTGTTTGTGTTGGGTGTAGGTAGTACAAACACAAAAGGCGGATTCATCACCGTGTGATAAAAGGCCCTTAAGAAGTCTGTTGTCACTTGTGTATTCATAAGCTTGTGTTGTGGTGACATCGTCTCACTCTTTGCTGGACTGTTTAAAATGTTTATGTCAGGGACTGCAGAGAGCATTGTGATAACTGCAGCTTCATGAAAAGACATTTACATTTGAGACATCGTGTCAATACCACAATATTTAAATGCAACCATGTCAAAAGTGGTAAAAACATTCTTGCAAATCAATGCTGGAGTCACTATTGATGTTAGCAAGGTTGCGTTGGAAAATGCTCCCTACATCAAATGAAATACCTCACAGTACACTTGTGCCATTTCTGTGCAGTGCATCTATACTGCGGATGCTGGTGTGGTATATCTGTCTTTTCCACTCTATTGTGCACAAGTTAGAGACAAACACACAGCATGTGGTAAACAAGGGAAGATGCCACTAACTCTCTCAATGTTTTCTTACTGTCAAAACTCTTGAGAAAGGCATATAGTGTCTTGAATGTGCACTTTGCTAAGCCAGTACTATTTTAGATTTAAAAGAGGAAAATGCGATTTTATAAAGGGTATCGCTCTACATTTAATGCCTTGGTGAAGTCTTCACACCTGTCCAAGTTGGTTGCATCTATTAACATCTGGAAAATGAGGCATACATTTAAGTCTTCAGCTCCTTGTACTAATGCCCGTAGACTAGATTCTAGGAAAGAACTTTTTTTGGTGTAACAAAATACAAGAATATAAGAAAATACACTGATAGGTCAGGAATTTAAGCTTAAACATTATTAGTTCATATAATATATCCCAAGCTCTAGAGCCTTGTTTAATCCAGTTATGACCAATCTTGGTCCTCGAGGGCCGATGTCCTGCAGCTTTTAGAGGTTTCCCTGCTTCAGCACAGCTGATTTCCATTGATAGCTGATTAACAGCCTTTTGCCTAACTGCAGTTATCAGAATCAGCTGTGCTGAAGCAGGGAAACTTCTAAAAGCTGCAGGACAGCGACCATCGAGGACCGAGACTGGGGATGCCTGGTTTATTCTATTGTTTTAGAAAAGGGAGAGATCATATCTCAACTGCCAGTCTACCTAGATATGGCTGTCAACCTGGATAGGAAAGGATAACATCAACAGCAGGGATAGGTAGGCCTGTCAGTGTTAATGGGATGATGGATGAAGTTATATACAGGGAAATCCTTAAAGAACGGGGTCTTCCTAGTAGGAGAGTAACCACAAATTAAAGCATATTAATGTGGCCTAGTCAAAGTCCAGCTCTAAATCCAACATAAGATCTCTGGTAACAGTTTAACTATGCTAACAGATTTCGAACTTGAGCTATTTTGAATAGGAAATGGGAACATATCCACCCTCTAAATGTATGAAACAATGCATAATTTCTTCCCCAACTTCACAGTTACGCATCTGTTTTATGTCTGCCCATCACAAACATCCTGACTTTGGTTTTTGGCTGTAAGGTAAATAAATATATGAATACTTCTGTAAGGACTTTATTTTGATAACTGACAGTTATTTCACACCCTTGTTGCGATTATTAGTTTATTTCTTTAATGGCTCCAATAAGAGAACATAATTACTTCCAATGTTTAAAAATTAAGAAATGTAAATCAATGCATTGTTCTCATAATGGCATATCATTATGAGAAACTTTAATGAGAAATTTGGAAAGATTTGGCAACTTGTCCTCAGGCACCGAGAGGAATTTGTCTACTGACCAGGGTTACATTACATTTCCATGAGCAACCTTAAAGGATGTGAAGCTCATATTATTAAGAATAATCAAATGATGCATTCACTTATACTCTTATCAGTTCCTAATTAATAGGAAACCCAGCAGTCTTGACCTTTTTGTATGTTATTCTATCTCTTATATATTGCGTTTGATCATTTAGTACTTATCACTTGAATCACAGCTAATTACTTCGAACCAAACAAAATCTATGGCTGAACTTGGCAGCTTTTTCTTCTGTTTATGAATGAGATCCGGCTATATGCACTTTTACAGATAAATAAGATGAATATCACGTCCTGCACCCCAAGCATGCACACATCTGACCATAGGACCTAAGAGAGGGTTCGGATAGAATAATGCCTCGTTTCTAGCCTACATCCAATCACTACTGGGCATAACTTTGCTGCACAGACACCTTAAGCCACCCTGGACATGAAAACCATAAGAAAGTGACATTTGAAGCAGAGAATCCTTTACTCCTTTGAAGTTTCTGTGATACACTTAATAACTGAGGGGGTTTTGCACTGATGTCTACAAAGACAGCAGTTTATGACCCTAGGCGTAGCTCAGAGGAAAGCCCTTAGGGATGCAAAGCGGGGACTTCCTTTAAGTACTCCAGCATATCTGTATGCATGTTTATCTTTTGTCTATCCAGAAGCAACCGCATACCAATTATGCACACCCCAACAGTGTGAGATGAATGACGACACCTATAAAAGCGTGTGCTTTCCTACAGGAGTGCTAATCACAGAGGCATGCATATCACTCCATCGTCTCCCATTGGCTTCACTATATTATTTAACAGAGGGATGAGTTTAATGTAGCCTGGAACACTTACTGGAACCACTGCGACTACAAAAAATCATACTGAGCCCTGCTGTTATATCCAACATCTCACTAGAAGCTGTGAAATAAGTAATTTCTACTTTTATGACATTTATAGGTAGTACAGTAGTGGTTTTTGTAAAAGGATTTCAGGTGTTAACAATAAGAGATGTACTAAAGAAGCTCCTGACAACTCTGAACTTTTACACTTCAGTTTGAATGCAAATATAGCATTATTTTAGCTAACAATGCTTCTATGATTGACCTATGAATTAATAGAGAAAGAGAGCTTCAGCAATTCCCATTCTCTACTAATTCTAGTAGATGTCCAAGTATAAGTTAATTCAAGAAAATGTACAGACTGATGATTTTCAACAGATACAGGAATGAAGGCCTGGGGTAGGCAGGTGAATGTCTGTTGCACAGAAAGAGCGATTATAATGAGTGATTGTGTTTATGGATATGAATATAAATTATGTTCTCTGGGTTACTGTGTATGAAGGTAGGAATGTTGGTATCTATATATAGGAGGTCCATTTAAGAATATGAATTGACAGATCTGTACTGCTTTATGGAAATAGCATGAGATCCCTTTTGCCGCAACTATAGATTTACATTGAGTTTCTTCTAGATTCATTAATCAGGATAATTGCAAGGGTAAGGATAAGGTGTAGATTTGAATACCTCTTCCTAACTATATAT